>VMDO01004840.1:0-119302 GCA_007922755.1 Pedetes capensis | reverse complement strand
GAGCCACGGTATGACCTTGAGTATATCCCACCTGAGTTCAGAGACCACCTCAAAAATAGGTTTAATGCATTAGACACAAATGACAGGAGACCAGAAGAGTTGTGGCACGACATAAAAGATATCATTCAAGAAGGAAGCAAAAAGTTCTTAAAAAGACAAGAAAAAAAGAAAAGGCCAAATTACATGTCAAAAGAGACACTGGACCTTGCCCTTGAACGTTGAGCAGCTAAAGCAAAAGGAAGACATGATGAAGTTAAGGAACTAAACAGGAGATTTCAGAAGGCAGCTCGAGAAGACAAAAACAAATATTATAATAACATGTGCAAGGAGCTGGAGGCAGAAAACCAAAAGGGAAGAACACACTCTGTGTTTCTCAAGCTTAAGGAAGTGAAGAAAAAATTCAAGCTTCGAGTGGCAGTAGTGAAAGATTCTACAGGGAAAATATTAAATGATGCAGGAAACATCAAAAGAAGATGGGAAGAATACACAGAGTCATTATACAAGAAAGAATTGGTCGATGACCAACCATTCCAAGAGGTTGCATATGAAGAGGAACCAATGGTGTTGAAGGATGAAGTGAAAGCTGCCTTGAAAGAACTGGCGAAACACAAAGCTCCAGGAATTGATGGGATACCAATAGAGATGTTTCAACAAGCAGATGCAGCACTGGAGGTGTTAACATGTTTATGCCAACAGATTTGGAAAACACCTACTTGGCCAACTGACTGGAAGAGATCCATATTTGTGCCTATTCCCAAAAAAGGGGAACCAACTGAATGTGCAAACTATCGGACAATATCATTAATATCACACACCAGCAAAATTCTACTAAAGATCATTCAGAAGCGACTGCAGCAATACATAGACAGGGAATTACCGGAAAATCAAGCGGGATTCAGAAGATGGGTGGGGAACCAGGGACATCATTGCTGATGTCAGGTGGATATTAGCTGAAAGCAGAGAATATCAGGAAGATGTCTATCTATGTTTCCTTGACTATGCAATGGCATTTGATTGTGTGGATCATAACAAATTATGGATAATACTTCGGAAAATGGGAATACCAGAACACCTAATTGTGCTCATGAGAAATCTGTACATGAACCAGGAGGCAGTTATTTGAATAGAACAAGGAAACACTGAGTGGCTTAAAGCTGAGAAAGGTGTGCGTCAGGGCTGTATACTTTCACCCTATCTCTTCAATTTGTACGCTGAGCAAATAATCCGAGAAGCCGGACTTTATGAGGAAGAATGTGGCATCAAGATTGGAGGAAGACTCATTAACAACCTGCGTTATGCAGATGACACAACTCTGCTTGCTGAAAGTGAAGAGGATTTAAAACTTTTACTGATGAAGATCAAAGATCATAGCCTTCAGTATGGGTTACAGCTAAACAAAACAAAACAAAAGTCATCAACAAAACAAAACATCAACAAAACAAAAGTCCTTATGACTGGGTCAGCATGCAACTTCAGCATAAATGGAGAAAAGATTGAGACTCTCCAAGGTTTTGCTTTGCTTGCCTCTACAATCAACACCTGTGGAAGCAGCAGTTAAGAAATCAAAAGATGCATTGCTCTAGGAAAAGCTGTGGTAAAAGATCTCTTTAGAGTATTGAAAAGCAAAGATGTCACATTGCAGACGAAGGTGCCTCTGACTCATGCCATGGTATTTTCAGTGGCATCATATGGTTGTGAATGCTGGACATTGAACAAGAGAGACAGAAAAAGAATTGATGCTTTTGAACTGTGGTGCTGGAGACGTCTATTGAATATACCATGGACTGCCAAAAGAACCAACAGATCCGTCCTAGAAGAGGTACAACCAGAGTGCTCCTTGGAAGCAAAAATGGCCAAACTACGTCTTACATATTTCGGACATGTAGTCAGGAGAGAACAATCCCTGGAGAAGGACATCATGTTTGGAAGAGTGGCAGGTCAATGCAAAAGAGGAAAACCCTCCACCAGATGGATTAACACAGTGTCTGCAACAATGGGCTTAAACATAAATAAGATTGTTTGCCTGGCACAGAATCGGCAATTGTTTCGATCTGCTGTACATAGGGTCGCTATGAGTTGGACTCGACTCGACGGCACCTAACAACAACAACATTACTGTGCTGATCCTGGATGGATGCTGAATTAGTTTAATACTGCTGCTATAGCAACACACAACATAGCAAACTACCATCTTAGATTAAAACAAACCCAGTGATCATGTTACAGTTCCGTAGGACGAAGGTTTGAACCCGGCCACACTGGGCCAGTGTCTAGGCATCCACTGGTTGCACTGCCTGCTGAATATCCTAGAGGAAAATGTACTTTCTGAGTGTTTTCAACTTCCAGGGACTACCCAGATTCCTTAGCCAGTGCCCCCTTCTGTCCTCAATGCCAGCAATGGTCAGTGCAGGTCTTCCCGCATTGTGTTATTCTGACTCTCTTGTCTCTTCTACTTACAAGGTTCCTTGTGATTATAGTGAAACCACGTAGATAAGCTGGGCAATCTTTCCAGCTAAGCATCCATGACTAAGCATGCATGATTCCTTCCACAACCATCATTCCCTCCTGCCGTCTAGCAGAACGTTAACAGGCTCCAAGGATGGGGCCATTGACATCTCTGAAGATTTATATTCCATCCACTACCTTTCCTTTCCTTTGACCTCATGTTTCCATGAAAAGTAAGTTCCATGTACTAACCTTTGAAATTCCTCTCTGGCTCTTCAGAGTAGTAACAGTAACTTTAATTGAACTTAGAAGATAAAAATGAGGACATGTGGCTCACCGCCTTCTATATTCTCCTAGTGCTCTCTGATATACAGAGAGCAGGCCTGGTAGATGGTACTTGGGGAGGCACAAAGCAATCTCTTTACTGACTGCAGATAACCCTGGAGTGCCTAATCCAGGGTCATGTGTCAGCCAGATTTTCATCAATGTATATATAAGTACCTTGCTCAAAAGTCATTATCAGTAACTAAGTACTATATCTCCAACTATCCCACAATAGTGTCTGTAACTCAGATCGTTCTCAAGTCTGACAAAGAAACTGAGGGTGTATTAGATTAAGTAATCTGTCAAAGAAAAATAATATCATGCATTATATAGGTATTATGTACTTGTTCTATGATTTGGTTATTTAAGTTGCAGATTTCCCTTTATCATTTAAAAAGTTAGTTTAATTTTCTGATGTAATAATTAAGAAAAAAAATAGTGGAGGTCCATAGGAAAAAAGATGGCAGCCAGAATGCTACACCACCAACTAGATTGTGAATATTCTTTTTTTCTGAAATTTCTTATTAGCTAAAACTATTTTCTGGATCAATTTCTTTAGACAATTCTTATTCACATTCAGTATCCAAACAAATGTTGATATTTATTACATTGGCTTCACTTTTCTCTTTACATCTTTATGTTTTTTCTGAAAACCCATTTGCAGGCAATTTGTTCTGGTCTTCCAAAGATTCCTGCCAATGAGCCACATGTGGTGGCTCGCACCTCTCAACACGCAGAGGCTGAGGCAGCAGGATCAACGCGACTTCGAGTCCAGCTTGGTCCTTGTAGAGAGTTCCAGGACAGCCTGGGCTACACAGTGATGCCCTGCCTCAAAAATAAAAGGTAAATAAATATAGAAAGAATTCTTGATAATATTATTTCCCATTCCTTTCCAGAGTAAATAAGTAGCCTCTATGAAGTCTTTCATCATTCTTAGAGAAAAAGAAACTCCTAGTGTTCTCTGTGACAGGTTGAGGCGTCTACTGGGCTGGGCCTTTTGTGATCTGTTTCTTCAGTAGTTATCTCCCTCTTGTAAATTGCTGTTCTCCAAACAAGAGTCTCCCTGCCAGAGGATCCTCCCATGTTTCATTGTTTGGACTCTGTAGGTGTCTTCCTTTCCATCTTGAGTGTCTGCATGAAAAAATGAGAATGTGTGCCTCCTAGTCTACTTGGCCTCATTCTCCACAGCTGCAGGACGGAAGGATTTCCTGGGATCTTTCTCCTCCATGTCCTCATTCCAGGGTGTATCTTCATCCTTTTCATTGGTATCTTTTGTAGTTTGGAGTATTTCTTTCAAATCCACAACGTTACGACACATTTCTTTAGACACCACAAGTGGATTCTCGGCTTCTTCCCTTTTCTTGTTTTGCTGCACTTTCTTTTCCTTTATCAGCCTTCTTTCTTTTGCAAATGACATGGTCAGACCTTACTGGATCAGAACATAAAATGTGCTTAAATTTCTTGGATGCTATTGATCCTTGGCTTGTAGAACTGCTTAAGGTGATATACAGAACACTGTAAAAATTCGATCAGAGCTTTCTCTTTTTTCCTGCAGTGATGTCTTCTTACTCTGCAGTTTTCTTTTCACTTACCACCTTTGTTCCTTTCCAGCAACACTTTCTAGAAATCCAGGGTCTATGTGGAGTCAATCATCAGTGCCAAAGCATGACTGTAAATCCAGGAGCTTCTCTCCAGCTCTGCCTCAGTCTCCTTCATTTCAAACTTCTGACTGCCATCTTCAGAATCGCATTCCTCTGATCAGGGCCACCAGCAGCCTCCCGGGTGTGTCCCCACGGACCCTTCAGTTCTCCTCCTGGATGGATGCCTGCTCCTGAGCACGTGTCTTCTCCATTTCACTTCCATGGTTGGAACTGAAGATGATGTGTGTTGGCATGTCCTCTGACGACTGTCCACACTTGCCAGAGCACTAGTCACCAGCCTCTGCTGCGCTCTTGCTTTCTGACTTGACTCTGAGGCTGCCGCACACTTCTGACTTCCGCACACTCATCTTTAGAATTCACCTCTAATGGGTTCCTATTAGAAAGTGAGGAATCAATTGTGCTTTGCTGAGTGCTTTTCCCGGAAGACTCCTTTAATGTTTCCTTGAGACATGTAAGGCTGCTTAGCCCAGACCTCTCTCCCTCTGAAACTTCCCTTGTCTTTGGGGCGCTGCCTCTGACAAAGCCTGTCTCATGAGTCTGCACTGAGACCTAAGGATTAATGGCAACAGACTGGAAATAGGATTTCTACTTCCCTATCTGAACTGCAAGGGCCAGGTTTGGCTCAGTTGGTAGAGGGCTGCACTATACCTTCTGAGGTGCCAGTTCAATACCCAGCACTGAAAAATGGGAGGATTTTGCAATCCACTCCCACAGCAATCCGGAAACAGTCATTGAAAGCCCTATGAGGGTCTCAGTGAATTGCACCAAACTTGATGGCACCTAACAACAGCAACAGCAATAGCGATCTGCCCTGCTAGGGAATGCAACCTTGTGATGGTGGTTCTCAAAGTGGACTATCTTCTTGAAGCTGAATGTAGTTGGACTGACCACCTCCTTTGCAGGTTGGCATAGAGTCAGTTGGCTTGCAGATCCATCAGCAGATGGGCACCTGTTTTCTACAGAAATGCTCCTGGGGTCCTCCTGTTCCAAGGAGTCCTGATCTTTATTAATATTGTCAGAGGCAACACTCACATTCAGTAATTTTTTTTTGCTGATTGCTTTCCATAGAGAAAGGCTACTCCCTTGAAAGGAAAGCCTTTTGGCCTTGTTTTCCATTTTCATGTTTCCCTCAGGAGCTTTTTGCTCCTTCTAGAAGGGATTCGCAGTCTCTTCAGGATGAGTGCATGATAAGGAGCACAGGAATACATGGAGGCTGGGGGAGTCCCAGGCTCTTGGAGATTCTGTCTGCTTGCACTGGGTGGTGGTTACTGACCCATCACTCTCAGCATCTTCTTTTGAAACTTCCATATCACTGATAGCCAACTGTGCCAAATGAGTGAGCGTGAGGTTCACACAGGGACAGTTTTTCATGATGGTGCTGAACTACTTCAGACTTTCCATCTTCACTGCTGCTGGACTCAAACATAGATTTACAATTAAGAGGTTTCAGTCTTTAAGTAAGGGCTGATTTATACATTATTTTTTCTTTTGTCCTCTAATACAATAATGAGAAAGCTCATCCGAAGCAATAGAAAGATTTCCTCTATCTTTAATAGTTTTCTTAGAAATAGGCTTTTTTATTTGTGAAAATTTTGTAGTGCTTTTTGACTTTACAATTTTTCGTTGCATTGATTTATTCCAACCATACTTCCAGTATCTACTCACAATCATTTTCCGTGGCATCATTTTTATTGATATGGCAAGAAACATTATTTTTCAATACTTAATCCTGCTAAGGGATGAAGTTTGCAAACATTTGATTTGAAACCAACCATTACTACTTTGAAGGGATTATTCTCAGATTTTACTGAGGACCACATCATTGCTGTTGTTGTTGTTGTTGTTGTTGTTGTTGTTGTTGTTGTTGTTGTTAGGTGCTGTCAAGTCATGTCTGACTCATAGCAACTCTCAGGGTTTTCAATGGCTGATTGTTTCAGGATTGACTCAGAAGTGGATTGCCATGTCCTACTATCATCTTTGCAGTGCTGGGAATTAAACCTGGGACCTCAGAGATTTCAGAGCAGTGCTTTACCAACTGAGCGAAATCCCAGCCCCAAGGACCACATCATAGTCACTCTTAATTCAACTTCAGAATCAATATCATCATCAGACATGCAATTTTTCTTCCAGCCATTTCCAAGCTGGAAACCTGAAAAACATATTAAGCTTTTGATTATCAAACCAGGTTCACAGAATAATTTAGAAGGAATAATGTAATAATAGCCTGCAGCTATACCACTGTGGCCTCTGATCCTATCAGATCTCAGAAGCTAAGCAGGGTCAGGCCTGGTTAGTACTTGGATGGGAGACTGCCTGGGAACACCAAGTGCTGCAGGCTTGGGATAAGGACCTGACAACTCATTCCCAAAATATAATCACCCATTGAAAACCTTATAAATAAGCCTATGAAGAGACCTATGAATAACTTGTACTCTCCATTACCTGACTAGACCTTGAACTCAGAGCCAGAGGACCTGAAGAATTCTCATCCTTTTTAACTTCTATAATTTCTTGGCAGGGTCATGAAAGTCAGAGAAATCACTGTTTCTTATTCATAGGATCATTCATTCAATTCCCAAAAAGGATGGATATAAGGATAGTACTTGTAAAATTCTGCCCTGTTTTGATGGATCACATTTTATGATGTTTACATTTAAGCTGAGAGAAGGACCTGGAAACCCCTCCCCCCAAAAACAATCAGCCATCGGAAACCTTGTGAACATCAGAGAAACACTGACAGTAGTGCCGGGCATGGCACAGTGTCAGGGAGTATTTCAGTACAAAGGGTCACTAGGAGTTGGTCCCAATTGGAGGGCACCAGCAGCGATAACATTGAAGTTGATTCTTAACAGGAAGAATAGGTCAGACTCTCCCAAATTTACTCACAACCCAATTTTCATGCCCTGGCCCTTTTATCCCCACCAGAAACAGCTTTCATATGGAAATCCACCTCTTCATCTTTTGTAACAGCACAATGTTGCCTATTGTTGGTTTTACTTCTTTGTTTCTTCCCTTGCTTGGGTCAATTGATGCAGAAACTTTTCTTTTGCTAGGTGAATTGTAGAGTTCCACTTTTCCACTTTCTTCTACTTAACATACATATTTTTTCTAATGTCTTCTGCTATTCTGGGGTTTATATATGCAAGGAGTTTCTGCAGGTTTCTTTGGTCATCATTTTTGGCAATGATCTCTATGTCAAAAAAGTCTCCAAAGCTGCTGACCTGATTTTGTAGGTTCATCTCAGACATGGCCTGGCTGAGACCATCCACAAAGGTGCTTTATTTCTCCATTCTCTTTCTGAAGGCTGGGCGTGCACCAGTGTATTTTGGTGAAAACCTGTTACTTCCATGGCACCTGCTAACGCAGCATAACACATGCTCTAACTCCCCAGCTCAATTATAAAATAAAATGCTTATATTTAGTAAATTTCCTTCCTCTATGTGCCCCATTAAGTTTTACTGACCAACAGACACCCAATAGCCTTTTATTGTAGAATAAATTTAGAATCCCAGGAGAGTAGGCAATGACAAAAATCTTTCTAAATACCCATACACATATTTAAATTTACATGCTATTCTCATCTTATGTCCTTTTCTTTTAAATTGATCTTGTAAATATTAAACCAATTTAAGAACATGCCAGTCTTTCTGGCTACAAATTTCCTGTACTCCCCACCCAAAAGGTTAGAATCATAAGTTCAGAGGCTACATAAATATCAAGTTTCCTCAAGGTAACATGCATTATTTTAATAAATTTATATGATTAATCTATTGTTAGGGAAGCCAGAAACTATTCTGAGCACTGAGTATTCTGTAAAAACCAAATTGTCAAAAATCTCCTCCAATAAAGAAAGCAGCAAATACAATTTTTTATTTTGTTGTATATTTTATATCTAAAACAGTACCTCAAAAACTGCCCTAACATCCTATTCAAAGGTCAGATCAAAATAAAAAGGAAAAACAAAAAAAAAAGCTAAGAATGGTGTCAATATAAATGGTCTAGAAAATGCATGCAATTGTTCTGACAAAATAATAACAAAGTTCGCTACAGGAAAAATTTCTATCTTAAACAGAACTGGGACTCAAGTACATATAGAAAATTATTACCTAGTAAATGATAGACTTAGATGGGGAGGGTGGGTGGAGGCATACAAGAGGGTAAGGGGGCACCTATATGAATAATGTACATCAAAATGCATATATGTAAATGCCACAATGAAAAGCATGTCAGAATGAATCACATTAAGGTGCACATTAAAAATGTCCAATAAAAAATTTTTTAAAAAGTATGCATTCATATTACTCATCAGTTTAAATATCGTAGTTCTTCTAATTTTAATATTGATGTATTTATCTAAAACTCCAAATTGCCATTTGCACCTCATAGTCTAACTAGGTTTCCTTGATTCCTCTTTTCCATCTCATTTTATATTTAATATCCACTATATATTTTATTCCTGTTTTAGTAACTACCGTGAAGATCATGAGACACTCTTCACTACTTTTGGCAGGCTGCATAATTTTTGCTTTTATTAACTAACATCACTTCCTTCTTTCCTACATTGTAGAAAATGTGGGTTGTTTACTGATGCTTTATTCTTAAAATATTTTTAAAGGGTAACATGCATGGTTTAAATTATAAAAATGCTTTTTAATGAAAAGTCTCTCTTCTCCATCCCCAATCTGTTTACTCATTCCTTCCTTTTCAATTAATAACTGTTGTCAATAATTCTTACAGCTATTTCCATATATATATATATATATATATATATATATATATATATATATATGCAAGTTAATTATAAACAATTTTTTTCATTTTTTAAATGAGAATTTAGTAAATAACTTAGAATTGGTGGCATCTTGATTTTTAATTTACAATGTCTGCTGGCTGTCTTCGAAATCAAGAAATAAATGATTTTATGCTTTAAAAAAAAAACTGCCCTAACATGTAGTTCATCTTAATTTTATGTTCTCTCAGGACTCCAGTGACCATTAAAGCCCAGTTTGCCATGTGTCTTCATCCTTGGATCCCTATCAAACATTCCATTTACACACAGTTCAGATACTCGATTGGAAGTGACAAGGATTTTAATTGTTATAATTAATTAAAATGTAAATCATATAAAAGCCAAGAGACCCTAGCATCATAGCACCACAATAAAGGATTTAGAAGGAAGGAAGGTAGGGAGATAGGAGAGAAGGAAGGGAAGGAGGAAAGGAGGAAGAAAAGAAGGAAGGGAAGGAGGGAATGAGGAAGGAAAGAAGGAAGGCAGGAAGGAAACAAGGAAGGAAGAAAGGGAAGAGAAAGAAAGAGAGAGAGAGAGAGAGAAAGAACAAAGAAAGAAAGAAAGAAAGAAAGAAAGAAAGAAAGAAAGAAAGAAAGAAAGAGAAAGAAAGAAAGTCAGAAAGAAAGAGGGAGACAAAGACAAAAGGTAACAGTTGAGTAGACACAGAAGATGGGAGGGAGGGAAGAAGGATAATAATGACCATAGCACAGGTGCCTATTCACTGATTGTTGGTGATACCTACACTATGATTGTCATTTGTAGACATAAACTCTCTTTTGTACAATTCATATTGTTTGTGAATGGACTTAGTACAAATTCACTTATTTTCTAAAACAGTTTGGTGGTTTTATTGACTACTCTGAGTTACAGTTTAAACCCCAGAATCTAGAGGTAAAACTTATGAAACCTGGATGTTTTAGCTTTTGATTAATGTATAAAATATGACCACAAATGTAGCAGCTTCAAGCACCATGCATTAATTATCTGTTTCCTCAGGTCATGTACTGCTTGGCTGGGTATCTGCTTATAGTCTGAAGGCTGAAACCAAGGTGCCAGCCAGGGCTGCATTGCACATGACACTCAGATTTCTCCTGAAAGCTAGTTTGACGTTTTGGCAGAATTCAGTTCCTTGAGATTATAGGATGGAGGTCTCACTTTTCTTACAGGCTGCCAGCTGGTTACTCTGAGCTCCGAGTGAATACCCTCATGTCTTTGCCATGAAGAAGCCCTTTTACAACAAAGCAGCTAACTTCTTCAAAACCACCCAGGGTAATATCACTGTAGTCTACAAAGACAGAATTTTGTGTACTGTAACCTAATCACAGTCTGCATTTAAGGGCTGTGAATTATACAGGAGTCACGCATGCACGTGCGAGCGCGCACACGCACACGACAGGAGTATCAGAGATCATTGACAACACTGCCTAACACAATATCCTTAAAGTTTCCCATTTTGTCTTTTAACAGTCACCTTTTTTCTCAGAAGACTGCTTATGTATAATGTGGATTCTGTATTTTTCTATAATGTGGAAACAATTTAGCTCAGTTCACAGAAAATCTACCCATTTTCCCAGAGATTTCTTCCTTCTAGAAAAGCACCATTGTTTTTCTTCTCTTCTAACAATGGCAACTAGCTCCTTTTAAAAAAGCTATCTATGAAATGTCATTTAGAATTAGGTTTAAATTACCAAAGGTAAACTATATCAGTCATGAAAGCTAGCTTATAGCCCTAAAATATAAAATTTAAGTTAGTGGTTTCTGAGGAATTGGTTGTACTTTTCAAGCTCCCTTCCAAATGTTATGGTACAAGGAGTCTTATAGATCAAAATATGCCACCAAATTTTCTGTTTATCTTTCCTATTTCACAATTACAAAATAGGTAAAATGAAAAATGTCTTTTCAATTCTCAAAATATTCTTATATTAAATATAAACATATTCAAAGCTATGTCCTTTCACTGTACCTCTTCAATCTCTATGCTGAGCAAATGATCCGAGAAGCTGGACTTTATGAAAATGAACGTGGTGTTAAGGATTGGAGGAAGACTCATTAACAACTTGTGCCTTGTAGATGACACAACTTTGCTTGCTGAAAATGAAGAGGTTTTGAAACAACTACTGAAGAAGAGCAAAGAACATAGTATAAATTGCACCTCAACATCAAGAAAACAAAAATCTTTACAACTGAATCAGTAATAACTTCATGATAAATGGAGCCAAGATTGAGATTGTCTAAGATTTTGCTTTATTTAGTTCTAGAATCAAGACCCAGGGCTGCAGTCAAGAAATCAAAAGACATAAAGCACTGAGAAAAGCTGTTGCAAAAGACCTCTTTAAAGTGTTGAAAAGTAAAGATGTCACATTGAAGACAAAGGTACACATGACTCATTCCATGGTATTTTCAGTTGCATTATGTGCTTGTGAAAGCTGGACAAGGGAGATAGAAGAAGAATTTATGCTTTTGAATTATGGTGCTAGAGACAATTATTGAATATACCATGGACTCCCAAAAGAACCAACAGATCTGTCCTAGAAGAAGTGCAACCAGACTGCTCCTTGGAAGCAAGGGTTGCTAAACTGCATCTTATGTATTTTTGGATATGTTGTCAGGAGGAACCAATGCCTGGAGAAGGACAAGTCTGGGAGAGTGTCAGGTCAATGAAAAAAGGAAGACCCTCAACTAGATGGATGGACACAGTGTCTGCAACAATTGTCTTAAACATAAAACAGATCGTGTGCCTGGCACAGTGTTGGGAAGTGTTTCGTTCTGTTGTACATAGAGTTGCTATAAGTCAGACCCTACTCAATGGCACCTAACAACAATAACAACAATATGTTGTTGTTGTTAGGTGCTGTCGAGTCGGTATCCGACTCATAGCGACCCTCTGTACAACAGGGGAAACACTATTGTCAGTGCTTCTCTGCTGTTCATAGGGTTTTCAATGGCAGATTGGTTTTTGGGCGGGGGTTGCCAGGTCCTTCTCCCAAGCCTACAGCTTCTGGTGTTCCCAGGTGGTCTCCCATCCAGGGACTAACCAGGCCCAACCCTGCTTAGCTTCCGAGATCTGACGGGATCCCGTGCTACAGGGCTACAGCTGCAGGCAACAATAATATACTCAAGATAAAAATATTTAAAGTGCTCAGTAAGAGCTAAATCATACAAAAACCTGTTAAAAATCAAAATGAATTGAATTCTTGTCTAATTGATACCATTCTTTTTCATTTCTAACACATACACCGAATTTGATGCTTATATAGAGGATATTAAGCCTTTTAGAGGACAATTGCCCCAGTCCAGCAAGATATTGCTAACTAGTTAGTGCTATAACTGAGTCTTTCAAAGGCAAGGCCTCCATTCTGTGACACCAGCTGCTTTGGAATAATGGAGGACACAATGTGACTAGTGAGTTCCATTGATTCAGTCCGTTGTTGCATTTCATTTGCTGTGGCAGAGTTCCTGTATCAGATGCAATACAATTCTGGAGCATCACGACTGTAAATCATTCTATAAGTCTATAGATGGCAGTTTGGCAGAAACACTGTTTACAGCAAAAGCAAATCAATATCCAGAGTAAATATCTATACCAATTGGAGCAAAGCACTGCCCCCTTCCATAATGGACACAGCCCCATGTAATGAACCTGTCACCAGGTAGCTGGTTGGTCACCCCCAGGGAATTGTCCCATATTGGGCATTCAGATTTGGTCTCCTCTGTTGGCAGACATGGGCCCTCAACAGTAGAAAGTTGGCCTCAGTAAGTGTAAGTCTATGTTGTTGAGCCCAGGCATGGCCTTCATCCCTACCATGAATTCTGTTCATGAGGGCACTGGGTGTGATAGATGTTGTTGTTGTTGTTGTTAGGTGCTGTCGAGTCAGTATCCGACTCATAGTGACCCTCTGTACAACAGGTGAAACACTATTGTCAGTGCTTCTCTGCTGTTCATAGGGTTTTCAATGGCAGATTGATTTTTGGGAGGGGGTTGCCAGGTCCTTCTCCCAAGCCTACAGCTTCTGGTGTTCCCAGGAGGTCTCCCATCCAGGTACTAACCAGGCCCGACCCTGCTTAGCTTCCAAGATCTGACGGGATCAGATACCACAGTACTACAGCTTCAGGCGTGACAGAACTGGCGCATAAAAGAGGCTCAATGGCATCTGTCAGGAAGTCTTCTGAACAATTTGATTATTAAAATCCTCCCCAGACTAGCACGTCTTTAGAGAACGCTGACATGGGATGAAAATGATTTCATGTTTTTCCATGCAGAGAGGGGTATGCACACACCTCACACACCCAGATAGCCTCATCACTGATTTTCCAATTGTGTCCCTCCCAAGTACCTGATAATCCAGATGAGTGACTGGCCACAGCCCATTGGTAGAGACACATATCTTTGGCCACCTCTGTTCCCAAGCAAAATGGACATCTAGGGGGCTCCTAAAAGTTCTGCCCATTGGCAGGATTTCTTTGAGCCATTCTCCCTCAGAGATATCCTGGTTCTGCAGTCTGCATACCATATCCCCAAAACATCAGAGGTTTGGGTTTTGAGGATGGTAGGGAATGAATCAAAGAAGAAGGAATGGATGTTTATAAAACTTCTGCATGCAGTTATTTGTACATTCAGGGCCTGCTCAAGCCCAAACTTTTAGATACAACTCTTACTTGATAACAGAATATTGCTGTGTGTGCTGGAAACTTTATGCTTTATGGCTTTAGTGGTCAGACAATTCCTTTCATTCTGATCAGCTCCAGCCACACAGCAATTTGATGGCCTGTGGTCAAGCATTTACTCATCTACTGTGTGTGTGTGGTGTGGTGTGTGTGTGTGTTGTGGTGTGTGTGTGTGTGTCCTATAGGATCCATTTTCATGGAGCACCTGATATGATCACCTAAACTTGCTCAGCTTCTATTCTGAGTGGTCCAACTGATGGATCATAGTGACATTTGGGGTGCCCTGGAATTTGTGTCACTTCAAAGCCAATGCCTGTTGATTGATTATGTTCATTGCATTGAGAGATGCCAATTCCATGGCAATAGCATTTACTGTAATTTCTGATCTGACAAAAATAACCAGAGAGTTATTCCATTATTCTTAGATTCCCCTTGCAAATTTATTTCTCACATTTGTGGTGAAAAATGTGTCCTCTGGAGCCACTCAGTTGGGTGAGTAGGTCTTACATAACCATATCTACTTTAAAATTCCAGTCTCCTTCAGGCTTTCAATCTCTTCTTCTACACTATGCCAAGGTAGTTGAGACATACAGTGTAGGAAACCTTTAGATGCAGTTTTCATACAACCTACCAATCCAGAATCCAGAATCTTTGCTAAGTGGATCTGTATAGACAAATCCAGTCTGATCCAATTTTATACCTTCCCATCATCGACCCCCACTCTTAACATCTATTACCACCTATGTCCCCCAGGTTTCTCTAGACATCAATTGGAAATCTATGCAATTCTTTTGGTGAGTAGTATACATCCTCATGAATCATACTTGTACCTCATTTTGGGGGACCTGCTAGGACTTGTATCTAGGTACAAGTCTAGAAGCAAAGAGTGGTGACAACGTATCAGTCTCTAAATGTAATCATATTTGAGAATTCTGGAGAACTCAAAGCCAATTCAGAAAGCACATGCTTAATATTCTAAAACAAATTTTTGTACCCAAATCTGCTGGGGTTCTACTATGAAACATAAGGATGTATAACAATGTATATATGTACGTAGAAAGATTTAAAGACATAAATCTAAATGTGTTTATTGGATTCAAACATACATCTGAGGAGAAGGAGAAAGAGAGGGAGAGGAAGAGGGAGAGGGAGAGGAGGAGAGAGGGAGAGAGAGAGGGGAGAGAGAGAGACTTCAGAGAGTTCCTTCCATGATCATAGATCTAGCTGGTAGGTGTGAAACCCACAGAGAAGCCCACAAGGAAGACCAAAGTGAAAATGCTTGGGCAAGGACTGCAGCTTCCGCCTGTAGGTGGAATTTCACCTACTTTGGGTAAAACTCAGTCCTAGTCTTAAGGTTTCTAAATTTACTCTATCAGACCTATCCAGATACATGTTGTTGTTAGGTGCCGTCGAGTCGGTATCCGACTCATAGCGACCCTCATAGGGTTTTCAATGGCTGAGTGCTTCGGGATTGCCTTGGGAGTAGATTGCCAGGCCCTTCTCCCATTTTTGTGGTGCTGGGAATTGAACTCGGGACCTCAGAGACTGCAGCGCAGCGCTCTACCCACTGAGCCAAATCCCAGCCCCCAGATACATGAGGTCCAGGCTTTATTTAAGGTCAACTGATCGTGGACATCAATCACGCCTGTGAAATACCTTCACAATCCCATTTACATGAGTGTTTCCCTGAATAGCTGGTGTTATATTTTGGATCTGAGGTCTCCCAGGGGTCCGTATGCTGGAGGCACGGCAGCCAACATGCAGTGCCCCTGGAAGATGGTGGAGGCTGGAAAAGGTGGAAGGAGGTTACGTCACTGGCAGCGTGCCCTTAGAGAGGTGTTGGGATTTCGCTTCTGTCTAGCTGACTCCCAGGTGCGAGGAGGTCAACAGCTTTGCTGGGCCACACACTCCCTGCCATGACATTCTGCCTCTCCACAGGCCCAAAGGCAGCAGAGTCCATCAGCCATGAACTGCAAAGTCGGAAACTGTGAGCCAAAATACCCTTTTGTCTAGGTTGATTTTCTCGGGTATTTTGTCCCAGTGATGGAAAGGCAACACAGCCAGGAGCCATGGCCTGACCTAGTGGACATAAAAAGCTGAGCATCTCAGTATCAAACTTATGTGACAGACATGACGGGGGTAACGGCAGCGGTGAATCTGTGCTCATCTGTAAAGCTCTCCTGAGTCAGCCCCCACTGTGAACCACGCATATGTCAGGGCTCTAAAGTGCGCACATAAGGAAAACAAACTGTGCACAGTGGAGAAAATGACCCCACATCCTTCTGGCGAGACCTTCATGTGACCTCCTCTTGCTTGACTTTTGCCTCTGATATCCTGTTACTGCTCCTGCAGAATTTGTACAAAAGAATATCTTTTACTTAATCTTTGATCAGAAGCATATTATCATATTTAAATAGTCCATGTATATTCTTGCTTCCTCTCCACTTCCTATCCAGAAGCTTTTCTTTTTTTCAGTACTGAGGTTTGAACTCAGGGCCCTGCACATACTAGGCAAGTGCTCTACCAGTGAGCTGCACCCCCAATTGCTTTTTTATTTTTTATTTTGAGGTGGGGTCTTGCTAAGTTATGCAGGCTGCCTCCTGTCTTGAACTTGAGATGAGTCACTTGGATTTCAGGCATGTGCCACCGGGCCTAGCTCTGGGTAAATTTCTTGCGTGAAGGAAAGACACAGATGTGTACTATGAAGGTGTCCCCCGACATCCTCCCATGTTTTGAAGACACAAGGAGCTTGCTGACATGAAGGAGAAGTTTGATCTACTGCTGAGTCGAACTGCATTTTTAACATGTAAATCCCAGGAAACTTGTAGGTAGAGGACACAAGCTATGTTGCTCTGAACAGACGACATCACCCTCACTCTGCTCCTGTCCAATAACTTCAGTCAAGAACTTCATGCAAACCCTTCTCCCTTCTAATGGGCTGATACTTGCTGCTGCCTGTGAGGAGCTAAACTGAGACCAGACTCCACTTCCAGGGTTTCTTCCCGAGAATGTCATTACTAATCCAGAGAGCTCAACTACTGGGATTTGAAGTGGCAGAGGCTTTTGTAGAACAATGAAGGTCTTTTAAGATGTACTTCAGGGGCTTCTAATTCTCGAAGTAGCATAGCAAATATAATGAACATAAAAATTATCTTTGCAGCTGTTGTGTGTGTCTGTAACAATAACAAACTCTCAGTGCTGCAGATGACCAAAATAGCATCTGGTATTTTGATTCACTCAATTTAATTACATGGAGTTTGAACATTTACCATTTTACAAGTTTTGTTTATTGATTTACAAGATTTTTATGGGATTATGTGAAACCCTACTGAACATATATTTAGCATGGACCTATTCTCCTCACCCCACAGGCTCCCTTCACATTGCCAAAGGGTTCTCATGTGTAGACTCAAAAAGACACTTAGCATTATATGGTAAAGAACTCTGACAGAAAGATATCAGATGGTACATTATTAAAATTTATAAGGGTATTATGATTTCTATCATAAAGATAGTAAGCAAACTCTAAAAAAAAAAAGAGCTTTTTCCAGAGTCTGGCCTTCCAATCTATAGATAGCATCTTAATAATACTTATAGGAATTTGCTAAAGAGATCACTAATGAGGCCTTTCAGTTCCTTTTTATCCAGAGAAAATGATCAATAACACAACATCACAATGATCAACACTATTTTTTTTTTAAGTTGAGCACAGTGGCACATCTCTGCAATGCCTGCTACTCAGGAAGCTGAGGTGTGAGGATTGCAGGTTCAAGGCTAGAGTCAGCCTGCACAAGTTAACAAGACCCTATCTCAAAAACAGGGCTGGGATTCAGCTCAGTTGGCAGAGCACTGCTCTGCAGTCTCTGAGGTCCCAAGTTTGATTTCCAGAACCACAAAAGGGGAGGACATGGCAATCCACCCCTGAGGCAATCCTGAAACAGTCAGCCACTGAAAATCCTATGAGGGTCACTATGAGTCGGACATGACTCAATGGCACCTAACAAACAAAAACAATCTCAAAAATGAAAAATGAAAGACTCTGAGGGTGCAGCTCAGTGGTGAAGCATTGGAAAAGTATGTGCAAAGGCTTAGGTTCAATCCTAGTACTGCAAAAAAAAATACTATTTCTTTAAATAATTCACAATTTCTAGAAATTTTCAACAGAGAAAATAAAAAGTCAGTGTATAAAACTGATAGCCTTATGAACATTTTTTTTGAAAAGATGAAAATCCTCTTCTGTCTGCTGGATGCCATAATTGTATGTGTTTGTATCTTGGTCTGAGGTTCCTACTTCACAACACCAGGAGCTCAGAGACAGAACTGGCTTCCTTATCATGAATTCCAACATGGTCTATTAGTCATTATTTAATATCAAATGATTTCACTATATTCATATGCTTTATGCTTAGGAAATAGTCACATGTTAAAATTAAATGCTTATTTTTTAAAATTTTCATTCATTGCACATGCCTCTTACATTAAAAAATGTTGACCAAAGGTGTTTATGTTTTCTGTACCAGCGCTGTGTTATGAATGAAAGGATGAAAATCAAAAACATAGTTTCTGATTAAAAAATTGTGATGTATTTGGGTAGAGGTGAGTGGAACAATGGAAACTTTTCTTACCAATACTCTATCCAAACATGAATTCTCATTACTGTTTGCTTAAGAGTGTTGACCAGGTATCATGACTGTTTTTATAATAGACGTTTACAAAGAGATCACAAAGTATTATTTTAAACCCAGAAGATGTATTTAAAAAGTGAAAAAAATTAAAGAAAATAATTTTTCTAGTATTATAAAGGATATGTATTAATCTCAATACCCACCACCCACATAAAAATGTAAAGCTAAAACATTTCTGTCCTTTGGAGGTTATTGGGCATTTTTACTGATGTTTTGGCGTTGAAGATGATGTTCTGCAGGGATGTGTTGGTACTTGGTGGGTGCCAGCTGCTGTTTGGTAGCACCCATGTTATATGCCCAAAGATAAAGGATTGCCCTGAAGTACGTCTCTCTGTATGACATAGCTACCATGGCTATCATTGCTTTTTGTCAGGATTTATTGTTTTGCAATATTCTTGTTAAGAAGTAATAGAAGAATTTGATATCTAAAGTAAATTAGATTCTGAGTCTCCAGAGGATAACTTACATGTCTAATCTTCTCATATACAGGGATTGATCATTTTCACTGGATTAAAAAAAAGTGCTAAAAAATAATCAAAAATAAGTTTCAAATGTTTAATAGGGCAAGAAGAGTACCACTGTGGCATCCAATCCAGTCAGATATTAGAAGCTAAGCAGGGTTAGGCCTGGTTAGTACTCAGATGGGAGGCCCCCTGGGAACACCAGGTGCTGTAGCCTTGGGAGACAGACCTGGCAACCCACTCCCAAAAGTCAATCCACCATTGAAAACCCTATGAATAGCAAAGAAGCACTGACAATTCAGTTGGTAGAGCACTGCTCTGCAGTCTCAGAGGTCCCAAGTTTGATTCCCAGCACTGCAAAATGGAAGACAGACATGGAAATCCACTCCTGAAGTCAGCCATTGAAAACTCTATGAGGGTCACCATGAGTCTGACACTGACTCAAGGGAACCTAACAACAACAACAACAAAAGGAGGATGCTGCCTTCTCAAGGTCATGACAGGAAGAAATGGGCTTTGGGAGATTTAGGTTCCCACATGAATGGCAATTTACTCATAAATTTAAGAGATATGTCTTTCCTGACTATCCATCTGTCTTGAATAATTAATTTGTAATCCTGCTCAGTGGAAGGCGAATGAAGAGCAGCTTAAGTTTGGATATTTTACATCTTAGTGTAAATTAGTAGGAACCCCACAACAACTAAGGAGTTGATAGTCTTCATGATGAGATTAGAGAGCAGTATGTTTGCATGTCATGATGGAACACATACCAGGCAAAGCAATAATTTTAATACACTGACTAGAAATATATATAATCCTCGATATGCATAGCCACTTCTTGCAGAATTTAGTAAGTTTTATAAGGGACAAGCTGCTTGCCTGACTTAATGTAGAAAAAAATAGAACTTTAATGAAACACTTTTTGCCTATAGCTAGAAATCCAAGAATACTGATCGTCTGATCATCATAAATTTTGCAGAACTGCAAAGTCAAAATTATTTGTCTCATTGTCACACCAGTGCATGCAAAAATCAGGAGGCATAAAACAGGATAAAAACTGGAATCACAGAGCCCAAAGAACTGGGTCTGACCTGCCAGGCATTTCTGAATTACTTCTGCCCAACAGAAGTAATTTGCTCCATCATTTAGGATGCAGCTGATTTGTTACACTTCATCAACTTAGACTGAGGAAGTGGGTAGAGCCCCGAGGCTTGGCCCTAACAGACAGAAACACTAAGATCAGCGCAGTAACAGTGGCCCTCCTCTATACAATATATGGCTTGGTTTCTAGCCCAGGTTTTGAACCGTTTGCCAGCTAGTAACTAGGGTAACCCTAGAAAAAATTCACAGCTCTTACTTTCTCTGTAAAGATAACTATCCGGAGTTGGTCGCAGTGTCACATGCCTGGAATTCCAGTGACTTGGGAGGCAGAGGCAGGAGGATTGCAAGTTCAAGACCAGAGGCAATCTGCAGTAATCTAGTGAGACCCTGTCTCAAAAAGTTAAAAAATGGACAGAGGGTGCAGCTCTGTGGTACAGCACTTGCAAACCATGCAAGTGCAAGGCCCTGGGTTCAACTGCCAGTATCCGCCCCCCCAAAATGAGATAACTATCCCTAGATTTCCATAATATTTCCAATATGAAGTATGCTTTTAATGTGGCAGAATTCAAAAAAGGGGGAAGGCAGATGGAGAAAGAGAGAAAAAGAAATATATCTCTAGCCTCACAACAGGAAGGCCATGGAGGACAGTAGAAAATGGAAATCTTCCTAGAAGGCAGGACCTGGGAAGAGCACTGGAAGTCCAGAGACTAACTGCAGCTAACTGCACTGGTGTGAACTTAGTCCTTCTTATTTTTGTTCAATAAAATTGGAAATATACTACTTGTTATAGCCAGTCTCCAGAATTACTCCCCAGTGAACCTCTTCTCCTCCTTTCAGGTTCTTGTCTGTCTCCTCCAAATTTAACCAAGCCTGTTATGTGACAGCTTTAGCTAAGCTAACACATTGGACATGATAGGTGAAGGTTTGACGCCTAAGTGTTAAGAAGGCCTGAGGATCCGCCTAGAGAGCCATGAACCAGCAGGCAAGAAAGCCCTTCACCCTCCTGAGAGACCACAGAGCGTCTGTGTGGATTGATCATGTGACTAGAGGGAAGACACAGAGGGAGAAAGCTCAGCTGTCCTAGTGCACCAGAGTCTCCTCCAGGCAGTGCCAGACCCAGATCCCACCACACTGCAAACATAGGACAGAAAGCAGTGGGGCGCACACAGCCACTACAGACAATGAAGTGGTGGAGTGAGCCACAAAGTGTTGAGGGGTTCTGTAAGCAGCAAAAGATAATGGGCAACAGGTTATCAACTTTCTTCATCTGTTTACATTTCTGACCAACCATTATTGTGGTTAGCCCATTTAACAAAGTAGTAGTCTGTCTGTCTGTCTCTTTCTTTCTTTCTTTCTTTCTCTCTTTCTTTCATGCTGAGGATCAAACACAGGGCCTCAGGCATGTTAGGCAAGTGCTCTGCCACTAAGCCACACTCTTAGCTTGCTTAGCCAATTTTTCATCCCATACTAGATGGAAAATCTCGGAATTAGTTTAAGTTAATCATTTAGGTTGAGACAATAAACTGTGAGAATCAGTACTGAGACAAGACAGATGAGAATGCGCACCACCCAATGATACAGAGTCCGGAACTGAATGCAGCCTCTAAATGTGAGCTGGGTTATAGGGAAGACAATTTTGGCTTTATGTGGAATGACGGTGACAGGCTAGGAGGAGACACTTGAAATGACTTGTGTAAGGAAAAGAATGTAGACTGGGGGAAGTGAGGTGATACTTCCTTGCCAGGTTTTCCTAATGTGACTTCCCTTCATTTTCTGGTAACATATACTCCTTTGGTGGGGAACTTGTGTGTAGTTTGGGTGGTACAATTGTCCCCCTAACACAACCACAGGATGCTGAGCTTCTTGGAAAGACTATTTATGTAGGACCTAGGAGTTGCTGCCTGGAGCCGTAGCATCATGGTATCTGATCCCTCTGATCTCAGAAGCTAAACACGTTCGGGACTGGTTAGTCCTTGGATGGGAGACCGTCTGAGAACACCAATTGCTGTAGGCTTGAGAGAAGGACCCAGCAATCCACTCCCAAAACAATCAGCCATTGAAAACCCTATGAATAGCAGAGAAGCACTGACACAGTGCCGGGCATGACAATTCGTCTGTTGTACACACAGTTGCTCTGAGTTGGTCCCGACTTGGTGGTACCTAACAACAAATAACATGGGGGATGCTTAACTAGGAGACTGCATTAACTAGGAGACTGTGAGTCTGAGCCTATGACTTGTCTGCTTGAAAAGCCTTCCTGAGAAAAATCATCAAATTACACAGAGGAAAGTATTTCATGAGAAAAGTGCTTCACGAGAAAATATGGAGGGGGGAATGGAAGGAGAGGAGAGGAGAGGAGAGAGAGAGACAGACAGACAGCAAGAGGAAGAGGAAGTAGGAGAGGAAGGACGAGTGAGAAAGAAAGAGAGTGAGAGGGAGGGAGAATGAAGGAGAAAGAGGAAGAGAAAGACAGAGAGAGACTGATTTGACAAATTTGTTAAAGTATACAAACAGGTGACAGGCTTCTCAGCAATAGAAAACAATAAATCTTCCTTCTTTCTTCTTTATATTGTTTTATGATAATTATCATTATTTTCTTTTGAGGTGCATTTCTAGTACTTCATGGAAGAGATATGACTAATGTTGTCATTTCCACAAAATTTTTCTATAACTTGGGACCAGAAGTCATAATAGGGGGCAGAGTTGCAAAGGCTGTATAACAAGGTCTCTCCATGAAATAAAAGTGGGTAAATCACAATAATAGGATCGGAGGGTGCAGGGGTCCTACCCAAAGGAATCTTGCCAGAGACTTACCCTTTGCTCACTGGAGGGGTATGCATGTGTATTGAAGAAGACATGAAGATGGTCACAACAAGAAGTGGGACCTTAATTGCTTTATTAAAATAGGGACACTTTGACTTTACTATTTTAAAATGTAAAAGTATTTTCCAAAATATTCTCCATGGAACGCTACTCCAATATCATGCCCCACAGGTGGTAAATTTGAGAAATAACACATATTAGTGAGAATGGGAATCAAAACACATTATAGGATCCTCTCAGAAGGCCCCAACAGGCATAAGAACCTAAAAGATGTAAGAAGTTCTGAAGTAAAGAGACTACTTAACATTGGTCAATTTAAGATTATTCAACTCCCAAAACAATCCCAAAACAATGTGCCATTGAAAACCCTATGACTATCAGGGAAGCACTGACACAGTGCCAGGCATGGCACAGTGCTGGACAGTGTTTTGTTCTGTGGTATGCAGGGTCACTATGAGTTGAACCTGACTTGATGGCACCTAACAACAACAACAACAAGATTCCATTATTATTATATTATATTATTATAATATAAAGTCTATTATCACAGACTTTTCACCTACTCTATGCTTGCAGAAAAATACTGGCCCAGCCACCATGGTCCACTCTCAAATATCAAACAGGACATACACCTTGTTGGCACCATTCCTTTCTCATATCCAGCAACAGTCTGGATATCTTTTAACTGAGCTCAAAACTCTACTTCCTCTGTGATGTCTCTCCCTTTCCCTACTCAAAATACGATGTTTCTTCCTCTAGATTTTCACATCATTGTCTCTTTTCAGCATCAGTTTTACTTGGCAGTGAAACTATTTGTTAAATTACAAAATCTTTGTAGGCAGTGTTAAAATTTATCTCCTTATATGCTGATGCCTGACAGAGGAACATGAACATAAAAGGAAAGCTAAAAATTAGGCTAAATTAAATTGAATTAAAGTTCCACTTAGGGATTTACTAAGTAGGAGCACTGCACAACTATGATGTAAGAAACAAGTTGTATGTGGTAAGGATATAAGGGTGTGTGGCTATGCTCAGGCACAGACGCTTTCATACTTTTCATATCTGATTAAATGCAATGCCGTGGGCTCCTCAAGGTTAATCAAGTTGGCTCACTGCTCCTCCTTTGAGCATCATATCTTCATACTGTACCTTTTCAAGCCAGAAATGCTGTAAATGACCTTTTCTGTGTGTTTAAATATCAGAAATTCTCCAGTGCAATCTCTGGCTCTCATATTCTTTATTCCATAAGGCTTTTCTGGAAATAATGAGGCACCCAGCCCTTCTGTGTAACTCACCCTTCCCATCAATGTAGCGAAAAAAATTCCATTTCAGAATTAATGGGGAATCTCACATTGATTCTTATGCAAAAATCCTATGGGAATTATTATTGCTGCTCCTGAGAAAAGACACTGTCATAGCAGACTGGCATGGAAAAAAATATCCAGGCATTGGAAGCAGATAGTCCTGGAGCCAAGTAAGGCACCACTTATCAGCTATTCAGCATGAATAAAGCACATGCTTCTCTTACCCTACTTTTCTATTCAAAGAACAAAAATAGTAACATCTTTTTATAATATTGTTATTTGAAAAAATAATAGGTTATATTTAAATGGCCTCATCTATAATCTACTTTATGCCAGATATTTTCCATACATGAAAACTTATTTTTTGGCCTTTTATAATATAAACTCACAATAAATAGAGCTGAGGCCTATCTAGAAAAATCAGAGATTTATTTATTATTTAAATAATCATTTCTTGATAGCCTATCTGTGATGTGGCATGTCCCTACTATGAATGGTAAATAAATACATCACTTTTCCTATTCCTAAGGTACAGAGAGATGCATAGCCAGGAAATTATCAAATTATCAAAAATAATCAATAAACTTAACAACAGATCTATTGTTAGAATAATATGAAAATTCAAAAATCTAGTAACTATAGAGGTCTTAGTTAATACCACTGCTCTTCCCAGTTTCTGTACTGAAATAAGAAATATGATGAGGAGGGATATAAGTTGAAGTAAAGCATATTCCCCATGATATGGAAAAATATGAGAATGTTGCACCTAGTTCAATGGAAGACAAAATAGACTTGCTGACTCCTATGTTTAGACCGAATTATGTAGTGAAGAAAACTATGGGCCAGCTTAATACTGTGCTTTTAAAATGGAACAGCACAGTGGTGACTGTACGCTCTTGGCTGGCAGGCTGAATCCTAGACAAAGAAGGGAAAAGTGGAATTCACAAGCCATGCTTATTCTTTCTAAATTTATCAGTCACCGGGGTCAATACTCCCTTTACTGAGCTTACTTGTTCATAAATAGAGGCCCTGGAATTCCAGAAAAGTAAACTGCTACATGAGACTTTTTAATATCTCCCATCTTTAAAACAAAGTGCCTTTTATGTGTAACCTAGATCCCTCTTAGGATATTTTACTCTTGACTTCATTTCTTCCCACTGTCTCTCATTCAAAATACTCTAGAAAAGCAAAGCAATAACAGACTCTCCCAAAGACATTTTACTTTATGCTCCATAAGTCAAATTATTTTAGCCTTCCTTAGAGGATCAACTTTGCAAAGTTCCCACCATTTTTCAAGGTTCCACTCTGAACTGTCTCCTACTTATCCCTAATGATTACCTGGTGAAAACTTGAACACAGGAAACAGTTGAGTCTCTCTGATGATTTGTACATAAAAGACTCCTGGCCCTAATATGATAAACTTCAACATGATCCTCAGACACTGCATCAAAAACTGTTAGGGCCATGTAAAGCCAAAAGTCCACACTATGGGGAATGGCTGATGGCATTTGCTTAGGAGTTTCCCTGCACTCTATAGGTAAAAGACATCTGTCAGAGTTACCACACCCTCTAAAAGCTTATTGTCTGCTATTCATGCATAAGTTTTATTTCCTGTGACCCTTGCTCTTTAGTTAGTCTTTAAATTACATATCCTTTGATACAAGAAAACAGAAAAAAAAGACATAAAATAAAATAAAAGAGACAATTTTTATTTTTGAGTAAAAGTATATAGAAAAAGTAAGTAGAAAATAACAAAGACCACTGCCAAACACCAGAGTGTATTTCCTTGCTAGCAGATGTGAGAAAGCTGGAAGGAAATGAAGAGGTCACTAAGTAACTGTAGCTAAGAAATGAGTCTACACCCCACATCCAACTAGCATCCCTTCCTATAGTCCCCGTGGAGGAGGGGATGCCTGAAGCTCCTAATTTTATGGAAAACAGAATTTCCATAGAGTTTTTTTTTTAATTTTTCTAATTTTAGAGTTGAAAATAAAATAAAATTTTCTGACTTCAAGTGTGCAGAAAGGAAGACAGTGGAAACTCCAAGGCCGCTAAGATATAATTGTCCAGTGCTCTTCAAATGTCTTGTTCTCTATTATTTCTCCAACCAATATTTATGACCTGCTTTTCTCCCACAGCTGTAAAACCCGACTGCTCTATTTTGTGCATGTTGAGAGGTTTTCCTAGTCAACAATACCAGGATGAACTAATATGATAAAATAAAAAGTAAAGATTATGTGAGCAGCCAAGACAGGAGCTCTAAGCATCTTGAAATATACCAAACTAGAATTACATTTTTTTTTCTATAAAAATTAGACACATTTAAATTTGGCTGTGTTTTAAGGAACACCTGCATATGTAAGGTCTGACTTTTCTGCTGCTTGTTAACGATGTGGGTTCTTGAAGAGTAGCTAAATTGACAGATTAAGCATTTCCTTTCTGCTTCTCAAACCACCAAAACTGAAAGTTTGTACATTCACTTGTTTAAAAGCTTTAACTTTTAGTGCTCTGAGCAAAATGTCATTTGTTATATTATCCTTGACAAACTGCTGCCAAATGAGACTATTCCCACTATTGTACTTACAGGTTTCTTTCTCTAATGAAGCAATACATGTTGGCTTCACCATGAATTAACAAAGGAGCCATTAACAATAGCATTCAATTAATGCTAAAATTTTCAATTTGTCTCTTACCAAAAATCTTAGTGATTCTGTCTCAAATATTAATGACATTAGGTATCATTGTAATAGCTGCTATGGAAACTCATGGGGAGGTGTTAGCTATTATAAGCTTAAATTATAACAGCAAAGAAACCCAAGGGTTCAAATTAAAACATTCCCTCATATTTCTAAAAAGAAAATTTAAAACTCTAAAAATAGAACTTCAGTGAATGGAATTTGGGTGAGAAAAAAGGGACCAAGCTTTTTCTAAATATATTTTCTTTTAACTTTTTCATTTAAGAAGACAGACAAGGACCTTAACTTATTCCAAGTCTCAGAAATGTGTAAGTTCTCATTTGGAGCAAAGATACACAACCCTCAATGCAATTAGACACACGGTGTATCAGTCCTCACAGGGAAACACCAAGCAGATGGAAAATTTTAGATTTTATATGGTAGAGATGCTGTATGAAGGAATAGTTATGTCTTCTCTGGGGCCAGGAAGGAGTAGGCACACTGCAGATAATCTCACAGAAAGATTGATTAGCATTCTCCTCTTTTTTTTTTTTTTTTTTTTTCCCCAGTACTGAGGGTTGAACCCAGGGCCTCGCGTCTGCATGCTTTGCAAGTACTGGACCACTGAGCTGTATGCCCAGCCTTTTTTTTTTCCCCCACTTTTTGAGACAGGGTCTCCCTAAATTAGGCAGATTGCCTCTGGTCTTGAACTTGAGATCCTCCTGCCTCCGCCTCCCCAGCTGCTGGGATTACAGGCGTGCTCCACCACCCCTGGCAGCATTCTCCTTTTTTAAAGAAAGCTTTACAACTCTCATTCTTTTAAGCCCATCACCTTTAAAAACTGCTTTTCCACATTTTTCTGGGTTGAGACAGAGAGGGAACTTAGATGAGAATGGCCAGTGGAGCAGATCAGAAAGTTACAAAGGCCACAAGGAGAACTGAGAACTTGGTGGCTTCCTCTCACACTAAAAATTAAAAGTATTTTTAAAAGTAGCCTAAAAGTCACCAAAATATTAAGAAAAATGCCCTGGGTATAACTGCTAACATTTTCTAATGTGATGAAGGCCTCTCCCCTGCACTCCACCTTGGCTCAGGCTGTGCCTCCTCCCTGGATCTCTCATGGTGCCCCTCTTGTCTCCACAAAACCCCAGCTATCACCCAAAACCAAGTCTCTGGTGCCTCTCTTCAGAAAGCACTAAACCAACTCCTCTAACCGCAGAAGGACTGCCTTTCCCTTTTATGCACTGGTATCTGGTATAAAACCTGGCTTATATTTTTCATTAATTGTTTAAATTGCTCCCCAGCAAGAACATAAATACTGTGAGAACAAATTAAGTCATTGATGTCATAGTCATTATGAGCTCTCTAGGTTTGGATATTGTCATAAAGGAATGTATAGATACCTGAAGCAGCCACATCCTGTTTCCTGAATCCTGGCTCCTCATCTGCCAGCTATGGGATTTTTGGCAAACATCCAAATATTGTTTACTTCAGCATCTTAGTCATAAAGATTAAGTCGGATCTCCTCTGTAAAATTTTCAGCACATGCCTAGCATGTAACAAGATCCTGATGAGTGTCACAGGATATAGAATCAATTTGATTATGAAAGAAAGCATAGATGTACCTGTTTTTACAACTGCAGCAGGTCCAATTTATATTTCCCTCTATGTGAAGGGTGCCAAAGAACCTTACCTTCTTTCTGTACATTGCAAGAGTATTTCAGGTTCACTATCTTTTTTCTTTTAGGGTTATCTGTTTGGCTCTATGCTAAGTTTTAATAACACAATAATAAGAAAGATATAATATCTTTGCTCTCCTGTAATTTTTCATCTTTTATAAAAGGGAGTCTCATTTTATTACTTTGAACACAGTAGCCATTATCTTCCCCCAACATTTAGTGTAGGAGTTGAGTTCTTTATCCTGATGGTACTTTGTGACATTACTTTGCTGCCAACTACCAAGTTCAAAGTTTTCATAGAACATGTCAGACAGACACGATCTGCCAGCATGCCTCATTCCTCCCTACTGATTAATCTCAAAGACAAAATGAACACTTGCAGCCTGGGATTCTGCAAGTCCAAAAGTGAGCAAGCCTCCAAGAGACAAAACAGCCTTTCAGTGTGGTTCAAAATCCTCTCCCTCCGCTGTGCATCACAAGTTGTGAGACATGCCTCTTGTTGGCTGAATTTGAGAATTCATCTCTGCTTCAGTGGCTCTTCTCTTTTTTTACTTTCAATTGTGTTGCCCTCTGCCATCTCTTTTTGGTTGTCTTTCATCTCCAGATAACAGCCGTCCTCAAAGTGAGGTGGGCACCTCATGTGTGGCAAATCGTAACAGGGTGGCAGTAAAGGATCCTCTTGGATGAGTGTAAATGGCCACACTGGACATAAAATATCTCTGCATATCACCAGTCTGAGCAAACAGCAAACCTTGAAACTGTCTCTTAGATATAGCCAAACATCAGTAATTTTCCCCACTGAATTTTCAGTAGGGATGTCAAACACCTATTATAAATTCATTTGAATTTCTGCTGGGGCAACATTCAAAAGGTACCCATGGAGCTATGTGAAATCACAGTAAGACAATCTCCTGTGCCCCATACCAAGCCCACTTGCTTTAAAGTTAGACATGGATTCTGTAATTCCGGGTCATCTTAGAGAGATCCTCTTTCCTGCTCTGTCCCTCAGCACCTGGGCTGCCTACCACTCCTTTCCTTTAAAATCATTACTATTAATCACATTATGCCTTAGTCTCTATTTTCATTAGTAATCTTTTTTTTAAAGTCACCTTTAAAAAAAGACACCCGCATTCTAATCCTGGCATAAATTATAATTGTTGTTGTTGTTGTTAGGTGCCGTGGAGTCAGTGTCCAACTTATAGAGACCCTACATACAACAGATGAAACACTAGTGTCAGTGTTTTCCCTGCTATTTATAGAGTTTTCAATGGTGGATTGATTTTTGGGAGTGGGTTGCTGTGTCCTTCTCCCATTAAATGTTAAATTATAATAGCATCCTTTTAATAAACATCTCCCACCATTGTCTACTTCAAAAAATCCTCCTCTTAGGGAGTCTACTGTCTTTCCTCAGGAGAAATCCTCTGTGCTGTTAATCCCTTCTCTGAATGTTTCCTTCATCTTCTTGCTTGGACAGAAGGCTCGTGACCTCAGAGGACTTTCCATCTTCCTCAGCCCTCTCAAGGGAAGAATAACTGCATTCTCCATGTCTACACAGGAGTCAGGGGTGCTCCATGGTCTCCCTTGTCAATTTCAGACATTCATATTCCTTTCTCTCTTTGTATCCACCACACACTTTGTATCTTATACCGTAACACATGATACTTGCTATTCATCTTTCCTGCATTATCTATAAACCCCTGATTTCCACCTCTTCATACCTAGGGGATTTTCAATTCTGACTCACTGTCAATTTCTCTAATAGTACACCAGTCATATTTCTGATGCCTAATGTATCTAAAGGTACTTGGGCCTTTGATTTTATTTGAGTATGTTCAGGCCAACCGATCAGAAGATGACTGCCATGGAAAGATAGTTTGTTCCTTTCAACTCTACTCTATGCAAGGCCACATGGAAAAGTCCTAGGCTCGGTCTGAGGACAGGAAGAGGTAGGAGGTAAGTCAGAGCCTTTATTGGAGTCTTCATGGGAAATATTGTCAAGGTCTCATAGATAGACTTACTAAGTTAGGATTAGATCGTTTCAATAACTTCAGTGGAATAATCTCAACGATCACTTTAATCTGGGCTTTAGAGGTAGTCTTCTAGCCCAACCTGTCTAGTACTTGGTGCTGGGGTGGATTAGGGCCAGGAGGACAGTGGCTTAGGGCATGAGGGTTCAGTAAAGAGGTGTTTAAAGGTGTGAGCTCTGGACTGTTGGTCTGGGTATCAAAAATGTACTCTCAAACAAGTTACTCCTTCTCTCTGTGAATTACTAAACCTGGGAGAGCCAGCATCTCCCTGGGTTGGCAAGCCCACTAGAATGTAAAACATCATAAAAGTAAGAAATAAGCTGCATGTGGTGGTGCATGCTTGTAATCTCAGCACACTAGAGACAGGTGAGCATGAACACACACACACACACATACACACACACACAGAGAGAGAGAGAGAGAGAGAGAGAGAGAGATAGGGGCCCATGACTAAGTTCTGCTCTTTGGACTTTGAGTGAATGAAGTTGGCCACTCCAGGCCTAACTTCTCAAAGTTCCCCAGCTACATTCTATTCACTCTTCCCTGGTCTGCCAACTGAGGCTGTTCACACCAGAATTCCAGGCATTTAATCAAAAACAAGAAAATAAAAATAGAATAGAAACAAGTTTTCCTTCATATCCCACCGTCAATGAATCAACCTCCATGTTCCACAAGCACCAGGGTCTGATGAGGCCCCACCTCCACCTTCACTACTACCTCTCATTGGAATCAGTGCAACAACTTCCTAATTTACTCATCTGCTCCTTTTCTGCTCCCCCATCTAGGTCCAATTCAGAAGCATAACTCACAGCAACCTACCCTGGCAAGGTTTGTCCCTTGCCCTCATTTCTCTGTCTCCATGCTTACAACCCTCCCTCCCATTCATTCCCTTGGCTCCAGCTGCCCTGCTCTTGCTGCTCCTCAAATATGGGCCCCCCAACCCCTGCCTTAGGGCTGTGCAGAGGCTGTCCCTGTACCAACAGGGCTCTTTTCCTGGAGGTCACCGTGGGGGGGTGGGGGGGCTACTAACATCCCTTTTCAGTGAAGCCTCTCCTTTCTATCACCCTTTCTCTCCATGGCTAACATGTCTGAAACCATATGACATATTTTATACTTAAATTACTTATTTGACTCAGTTTATGTTGCACTGAGTCCCCACCATCTCCCCTCCCCAAAGGAAAGACCATGAAGGACCATGATGCAAACTCTTGAGGGCAGAGACATTAATCTGTTGTCCACTACTTAATCTCCAGAGACTGATCCAGTTCCTGATACTGTGGTGGGAATCTGCTCCCTCCGAAACCTGTATTGGAATTTAATCGCCACTGTGATAGTGTTAAGAGTTGGAGGTCCTTAAGCAGTGACTAGGTCATGAGGGGTCCCTACTATGAATGGATTCATCCATTATCCTGGGAATTCACTACTTATCTCAAGAGTGAGTGTTACAAAACCAGCCCAGCTCTTCATGTTTTCTCTCTCAAGCACCCACTCAGCCTCTTGCCTTCCTTCAAGAAGGCCCTCAGCAAATGCTTAATGCTGGCAATGTTCTCACACTTCCCAGACTCTAGAGCTAGGAAAAAATAAGTTTCTTTATTTACAGAATTACTCAGTGTCAGGTATTCTTTTAGAGGAGCTATAAAAATAGATTAATATATCTAATATGAAGTATATGTTCAATTAACATGTGTTCAATAAATACATATAAAACAAAAGAGGCATGAAAGAATCTAGCACCTTCCCCTTCTTCAGACACTCAGAGCTCTTTTTCTTTTCTGTGTCTTATAAGCAATTCTTTATTATAGGAAATATGTTTGACTAGTTATTAGTTACTAGTGACTAGTACTAGTTACTAGTTTTGACTAGTTATCTCATTGGGAATTTTACTCACTCCATTTCTGTTGTCATGGCATCATTTTTCTAATAGGGTCATCTTAAACAGGTGGATGAGAGAACACTAATGCCTCTTCCCTGTGCCCTTAAATTCACAGTCTTCCCATACCTCTGTGTGCATCATCTTTTCTGCCTGTCCCTGTGCACTGTTAACATTGGTACTTTGTAGAGCATAACTGAAAGAAAAATTGGGTGAGTGCGTCATATTTAAACCCAGTTATGCAGGCACAGTTTTCCCACTGCTAGATAACACTGGCCAGGCTAGCTATTACAGCTAGCTATTACCCGCTTGGCTGATTTAGTCTTCTTTCTCTCTCGGCCACATAAAAGTGCCACCTGCTATTCACTTGTTTGAAGATGGAATGATATGAGCATCTAGTGAAGAAGAGAGAAAAATAACAGCATTTGTGATTCATGCATTAATATTAATTTTCATTCTCTCTCCCACCTTTTCCTACCTCTCTTAGCCATAGCTTTGTTACAACAAACTCTGCTTGCCCTAATACTAAGCCCATTATATTACTGCATTTCTGCTCTCATTCAAGACTATCTGCTCTCAAAATATATCTATCTATTCAATTGGCTCTTCTGCAAAAGGATTATTGATATCAAAGTCACATCAGAGATTTTCATTGAGGTGCAGCATATTCCCACAACAGTCTAAACCAAAGATTTATAATGTCACTGTAAAATATCATTCAAATACCGTGGCCCATTAAGTTGTAATTGATACTTAGCTAATGTGCTTTCTCTTGAAGTGCCTGTCTTTTCACAGTGCTGGATAGCAGCAAGCCAAGGAATGGAGATATGATGGGTGAGAGTTCAGCCTGAGATTTCTCTACTGGTGCAAGGCTGCCCAGAGGTCAAAGGGAATTTTATATTCATGTACTCTCCTATCTGAGGCAGATATTCTTTAATGACATTTAAAAATTCACACTGATCTACACTTAATCTCATATTTTTTGTTATTTTAACTAAAGAAACAGGATAAAAATAATAGTGGGTATATTAAATGCAAATTAGTTATCCTCAATTGAAATAGTCCAACACATGCTCTTCATATTTTCATATTAAGTTTAAAAAAAAACCCTGAGTTCATTTTGGTAGTTTTCAGTGTTCAGAAATCACACTGTTGATGGGCCTGCTTATAGCCATTTTCTAAAATGGGAAACTCAGTTTTCTCGAATGCTTTGCAGACACTCCACACTGACGCCTGCACCTGTTCTGTGTCTGTCTCACCTGTCATACTGCCTTCTGGCCTTCTGACTCACCTGGCCAAAACTCAGCGAAGATCGTCTCTCTCTCATTTCCTGAAACCTTCCGTGTCTCTCATCATATATAGAAAAGTTTCAAATTTTTAGAATGGTATCCTAGGTTTTTCACTGCCTAGAGGCAAACTACCCACCCAAGGTTCATGCTCTGCTCTGAGCTCTGCTCTTTCTCCACCACTTGCCTCCACAAACCTCTGTCCTTTTCTACACAGCCCCTCAACCTTCACTTCATCTTTTCCTAACAAATCCTATTCATTCTTTAAGCTATATCTTAAATTTTCTTTGGGAAATACTTTCTAGTTTAGACTAATTAATAAATTCTTTTCTTCCTCTGATTCATGTCTATCTATTAAGGTATTTATCCATTGTGCCTCTCATAGTTTACATGCTTGTCTCCACACTTAATTGTAAATTTCTTGATGCAGAAATTGTTTCCTTTTCCATATTTTACCTTTATTACCTTTCATAGTACCTATCATGGAAGTAGTCAATAAATGTTTATTAAATAAAACAATGGATTATAATTTCAGACATATTTATCCAGTACATCCATTTGTCCAGAATTCTGCTAACTAAGAACAAACCTAAGAATAAGACAGAGTTCCTTCTCTTCCAGAATTCATAGCAAATAAAACTTAATTATGTGAGGTATATGAAAAGGAATTTAGATGTATGTGACTCATAGTTCTGAGATTATACAATGTAAACATGCTTGACAGTTAAAAGTTTCAAGGAAAACTATGAGAAAGATAAAGAGTCCCTATCTGACCTACCTTGGAAAAGAAAGCAAGTCAATGAATAATTGACTTCTATGTTCTGCAGCGTCAGTCCCTGAAGATTCTGGAAATCTCAGTCTTCAACTGACCCTGATCCAAGTTCCAGGAAGAACTGAAGAACTTGAAAGATTTTTCCAGAGCTATTTAAATCAAGATTTCCAGAAGAGAGCCACCTGACCTTTTACCCTGTTCTGTTTAATCATTTGAAAAATACTGGGACAAAACAAGTATTTACCTAATATATGATTGCCTTTCATTTCAAAGAAAATTAGTCCTCATCTACTTTTCATTCCATCATCATCACATGGAAGCAAATTTATGAGTATTTAGTTTTTTACTAGGCTTATAGGTCCAAAGCAATTATTTAATATATGCGTCTTCTTCTAGTACCTAGAGTAGTTTTAGTTATCTCTCTTTGTTTATCCCTTTAAACACCAAGGAGACTCATAGGTATCTGGTACTTAATATTAATTGCTGTTATATCTTCTGTGCTTGCTAAATGTTTAGAATTTTACTAGGTACTTTAAATATACAAATTTAATCCCATAAAATACTGAAAGTAGATGCTATTATAAGTCTACATATTACCATAGTATCATTACCACAGTATGGTTTAATGCATACTATATATGAATTACTACATCAGATAACACACAGAAATTTATATGCATGTCAATTATGTACAGTTACTGAAAGAAACTAAAGGTTTAAGAGTTAGGGGTAAACAAAGTGTTGAAGAACTTGTTTTAGCCAGGTGCAGTAGCACAAACCTATAATCTCAATGACTTGGGAGGCAGAGGCAGCAGGATTGCCAGTTCAAGGCCAAAGGCAGACTGAGTAACTTAACAAGATGGAAGACCTTGTCTCAAGGTGAAAAATTAAAAATGGAATAGGGTGAAGGTCAGTGGTAGAGCACTTGTAAAGTATTTGGGTTTTTAAATCCTTTTATTGGTAAATGTTGGTAGGGTACAAAGTAATACAGCATTGGCTTTTTCCATTCAACTATTACATCACTTTTACTTATACTTCTATCAACTGACATGGTTTACAGAACATTTTGACTAATATGTAGTAAAACTCATAAGTATATTTGGGATGTGTTCCACTATTTTTCCCATGTTCTTATGAAGTTGCAATGTTTGCATTGAGATTACATTCTCCTCCTTTATCTCTCTACATTGTTTCTCCTCCCGATCCCAGCTTCTGCAATCTTCACTTCCAGTTGCCAGTTCCCTCCCTCCTTTCTACTCTTTATATTATCCCTTCTTTGCTAAATTTAACTGTGCATATATATAATATATAATATATTTTATATATAAATATATATGAATAAGATTTTTTCTTCCTTTAAGTAAGATTCAGCTCCCACAGATGAGTAAGAACATAGGATATTTCTCTTTTTGAGCTTGTATTCGTTTGCTTAAGATATTCTTCAGTTCATCCATTTTGTTGCAAATGGCATGATTTCATTTTTTTATTGCTGAATAGTATTCCATTGTATATATGTACCATAATTTTTTTTATCCATTCTTCTGTTGATGGGCACTTTGGTTATTTCCATATCCTTGCTATTGTGAAGAGTACTGCATTGAATATGGAGATGCAGGTGTGTCTGTGGTATGATGACTTGTCTCCTTTTGGGTATATTCCCAGTAGTAGCATGGCTGGGTCATATGGCAGTTCTACTTTTAGCTTTCTGAGTTATCTCTGTATTGATTTCCAAAGTGGTTGAAGCGATTTATAGTCCCACCAACAGTGTAAGAGGGTTCCTTTTTCTGCACATCCTCACCAGCATTTGTTATCATTTGTTTTGTTGATCTTGGCCATTCGTATTGGAGTTAGGTATAATGTCAGAGTTGTTTGGATTTGTATTTCCCTATAGCAAGGGATATTGAGCATTTTTTATGTGCTTCACAGCATTATAAACTTCTTCCTTTGAGAATTGTCTGTTCATTTCCTTTACCCACTTGCGTATTGGGTTATTTGTAGTCTTGGGATTTGTTTTCTTGAGTTCTTTGTAAATTCTAGATATTCATCCTCTGTTGGCTGTATAGGATGTGAAGATTTTCTCTCATTCAGTGGGCTCTTCCTCAACTCTGTTGATTGTTTCCTTTGCTGCACAGAAGCTTTTTAATTTCATGTAATCCCATTTGTCAAGTCTTGGTAGGATTTCCTGAGCAACTGGAGTCATGTAAAGGAAATGCCTTCCTATGCCTGTGTGTTGCAGTGTTGTTGCCTGTTATTCTAGTAGTTTTGAGGTTTCTGGTTTTATGTTGAGGTCTTTTATCCATTTTGAGTTGACTCATGCAAATTGAGAGGTACAGGTCTGTTTTCATTTTTCTACAGATGGAAATCCAAGTTTCCCATTACCATTTGTTGAAGAGGCTATCTTTTCCCAGTTTGTGTCTTTAGCCTCTTTGTCAAAGACCAGGTGGCTACAGTTGTGTGGGTGTATCTCTGGATCCTCAATTCTGTTATACTAGTCTTCAGGCCTCGTTTGTTCCAGTACCAAGCTGGTTTTCCTGTTATAGTCCTGTAGTATAGTTTAAAGTCAGGAATTGTGATCCCACCTGGTTTTGTAGTTTAAGATTGTTTTGGTTATACATCATCTTTTGTGTTTCCATGTGAATTATTGGATTATTTTTTTCTATTTCTGCCAAGTCATTGGAATTTTAATTGGGATTGCAGTAAATTTGTAAATTGCTTTTAGTAGTATAGCAATTTTTACAATATTGATTCTCCCAATCCACTAGCAGGGGAGGTCTTTCCACCTTCTACTATCCTCTGTGAGTTCTTTCTTTAATGTTTTAAAGTTTGCCTTGTAGACATCTTCAGAGTCCTTGGTTAGACTGATGCCTAAGTATTTAACTTTTTGGTGGGCTATTGTGAAATGGATTGTTGTCTTAATTTCTTCTCTTCCTGCTCACAGTTGGTGTAAAGGAAGGCTACTGATTTTTTTTCCTGTTACTTTTGCAAAATATTTGTAAGGCCCTGGGTTCAACCCTCCAGTACTGCAAATAAGTAAGTAAATAAATGATTTTACTCCTTCTGAGTGGAGAATGGTAAATCTTGATTCAATAACATAGGCCAATGGCCCAAAACAATATGTTATATTGTTTTGTTTTTGTTTTCTTGACTGTGTCTTTAAGTAATGATATTGCTATTATTTCTTAAAGTGAATGAGTACATAAACCCCATATATAGATGGTTTTAGACATAAAATTCAGTTTCATTTGCTGATTCTGCCTTATGCATCTGCTTCACATTAATTCAATATTTAGAGAGAACTGAAGATATAATGGAAATGAAAGAACTTAAGGGTAATTTTTAATAATTCTTGCTAATGTAGATTGGCTATGAAAATAAGTGGATCACCAAGAAGTCCTTTGGCTTTGGCTTTGAAGTTAATCATGTGACTTGTACAGCAAGTTCTGCTTTCTAATGACATATAACAGTCTAATACTACAATAAAGCTAGCTTCTAGAATAACTTTCTTTTGAGCTCCTCATGATAGAAAAATCAAAGGGCAAATTCACCTCTTATTATGTATTCTAAAATTAAATATTTTCATCATATAATCCTAATCATAGTATTTCTATTTATGGGTAACTGAGCTATTTAGTATCCAGCCTCCAAGAGAGATGTGAATAAGCTTTGGTGTTACATGTGTAGTAATAAAATGTCTCTCCCTTTTGAAATCAAGCAGCACATTATCTTTATAGAAGATTGGCACTGAATTATCTTAGCTCTGCTAACTACTAGCCAATGCCCCTAGGTTCTAATGCCAACTTAGCATCTCTGTAAGATGGGATGATGAGGCCATTCAGATGACCTTGGCCTTCCTCTTGTGACTAGCACTTAGGTCTTGAAGTTACTCCATAAAACTCTAGATCTTGAGAATACAACAGAAAAATCACTAGACTAGACAACCTCTGTGGTCCCTTTCTAAAGTCAACAATAGTAATTTTCATGACACATTGTGAATATTTTATTTTGGCATGTGTGTGTTTTAATTCTTCAATTACCCTGAAAGATTTCCTTGAGCAAATCTTCAGAGGCTGCATTTACATATTTTACTGAATCTATATTAAATTTCCAATATATATTTGCTCTAACAAAGAGTGAATAGACACTACTCCAAACTACCACATCCAACATACTCCTGAAGGGCAGGAACACAGTTTTATGTATCTCAGGGGCATCTGGTTTATCACAGTGAGAGGTCTACAAAGAATGGCTCCTGGAAGACGTCCTCTGAACTCCAACAGTTTCTCCAGATAAAGTTACTACTCCATTATGCATGATATTTGTGCATGAATTTTCCTTCTGTAGCTAACTAAAGGATCTTTTATTTTTCATACCTCTGGTTGTATTCAGCATAACTTCTCTTTAGTTACTGAACCTTCCAGACTCCATTCACTCATGTGAGATGACAAGTTTGATTTGCTCACACCTAGCCACCCACTTCCCAGCCCATGAGGCACCAATGTCTAGGTCTGCACCACAATTTGATGTCTACTTGGCTGTGAATGTAGTTGCAAGCTGAGGGTAGAATCAACAGTGAAGCAGGGGCTAGGGCAGTGAAACTTCTTCTGTAGAACATCAAGTAGAATACAAGCCAGTGAGGCAAAGGAAGAGAAATTGTGCCCATAGAGAGTGCATTTGCCCAAGGAAAGTTAATTCAATGAAACAAACACAAGAATATGTGCTTTGGGGAACAGTAAGTTGGATCTTTTCAAATTAAGTATATTGTTTTAATTTTTTATTAAGTGTCTGAAACTTATTTCTGTTTTGTAGTGTGTACACATGTATATGTGTAGATGTGCATATGAGTGTGTTCTAACAAGCCAATGAGTCTAGAATTTATTTTCTTAAGTTGGAAATGCTTGTACACTTTCTGGAACACTATCTAGGGTCAGGTGTATCATGGATTTAAACAAAAGTGACATAGCATGAAACTATGTAAGAGAAAGTGATGTTTCTATATCATTCTATGCATCCCTTTTTCCACTCCATATAGCAGCATATGCACCTCAGGCGAAGGGGATACCCCTCCGGTGAGGAAGACACTCTTCAGGTGAGATGGATACCCCTCAGTGGAGGTAAGGTAAGGTGGATATCCCTCAGGTGAGAGGGTAATCCCTCTGGTGTGGTGGTTAGAGTGACTAGGTGAACATTGATCCAACTACACCTCATAGTATATGTGTGTGTTTACTAAATGCTAATTGCATGATTTTTGCTTCACTTCTTCTTGATCCTCAGTAATTTTCTTTTGTTCCTTCTATCACTAACCCAGGCAATATATGCTTTTAATTTTCTTTCTTTGCAGTACTAGGGGTTTAACGCAGGGCCTTCTTGCATATACTAGGCAATTGCTCTACCACTGAATTGCATCCCCAGATGCTCCTTTGTTTTTTATTTTGAGGCATGGTCTTACACAGCCTGCCTCTGGCTTGAATTCATGATCCTCCTGCCTCAGCCTCTTGAGTCACTGGGATTATATACATGTGCTACCATGCCTAGGTTAATATATGCATATTTAAAAGCTGTTTGTATTTCATTAAAAATAAAGGTTTTATATACAAAAGTGATAAAGGATTTTTTAACCCTATAGAAATTTGCTAGAAGTTTCCTTCAGTATATTTCAAATACTAAATTTATACCAATCTATTTAACCCATGGCTTTTCAAGAAAACATGAACCTACAAAGTGCACTTCACAGTATCATAACAAATACATACATACATATGTATACATATTAAATGTATTATATATATCTTGATCCCCAAGAAATAATTAGGGCTATGGTTTGGGTATGCTTTAAGTGGTCATCTAAAGCCCCACATGTTGGAAGTTTGGTCCTCACTTTGACAAGGTTAAAAGGTGATTGGACCTCCATGATAGTGCCTAGTGTGCTCTGATTAGATCATGGGGGGCAGAGGGTGCTCCCCTTGGAGGGAAGGGAGTAAGGTAGTTTTCATTGGACCATGGTTAGGTTTTGAGAGGTTGTCATGAAAGAGCAAGGCTGGCTCCTCCCCACTGTCTGGATTTCTGTCCCACATGTCATCTGTCTTTCTCACATGCTCTCCCACCAAGGTGAGGCCAGCCAGCATGAGGGTCTCACCAGAGGACAAGCTAATTCAGCCACCTGATCTTGGACTTTCAACTCCCAAAACTGTAAGCTTAATAAAATTCTTTTTGAAAATTATACAGCTCAGGTATTTTTTCCATAGCAATAGAACACAGACTAATGTGATGGGAGAAAGAAAAATCAGAGCATGAAATATTCTTTGGCTCTGATTTACTAAGATCCTGGTGATGCCATCCAATGCTTATTTTTCTTTCTGAAAATCATAGGTCACTCATTTATTCATTTACTCAGCCATTGTCTTAAAATATTGAATCCCTACTATAGCCTAATTAATTTGTAAATTGTCTCATAGTTCAAGAAAGAGACACTGGCAATGAACCAAATTAATTCCATGAAAAATAATAGCAAACAAACAAAACATACATGCACACAATAACAGAGAAGAGGTATTAATGGGCATTACTAGTAAATAGCAAGGTGAATCCTTGAGCAGTCAGAAGGGATTTGGGCTTTTCACTACCCATTTGTAACCTTAAATAAGTATGTTATTTCATATAGGACTCAGTTTCTTTATTTTTAAATGTGAAATTATAGTACCTTTTTCAGAGTGTTGTTAGGAGGCTAATTAAGGCAATATATATAAATCATCTAACACATTGGTTGGAACAGTACCTCTCAGTAATCATTAACTATTGTGTGAATATTATCACTTTTATGATTGGTACTTTTATTATGTGCCTTATCTTTAAAAATTTAGATTTTCTATTTCTTTGACAGGTATGAATCAGCCTTCTGATTGTCATTAGTCTTTTCAACCCAGTGGTCAGCATTTTCAGTAGATAATTCTTCATGGTATAAATGGGGCCATTTATCAAAACTCACCAAATTTCTTTCCCACATATGAGAAGAAACCATTCTAGAATATTCTCTGTCCATGAAATATGTGTCATACAGTGACACAGAAATCGGTACAGCAGGAACTAATGATCTGGTTCCATTAACAATTGTTCATTTGGGTGGTAAGCGACCTGAGACGAAGAAAATGCAATTTTGCCTGCCAATACAGTAAAAAATGGCTGCTATTACAGTTCTAAAGAGATTATAATCAATGATACTTTTTATTGGCTCAGTTGAACTACATGATAGCCAATTAAATCCTAGTTTGGATGACATCTCGTGAAAAAAGAGTCTAGTATCTGTCATGAGTTTTACAAAATTAGTTCATGTACAACAGCTTTAGTCTTACTCCTTTTAATAGTGGGAGGTAATCTTGACACTTGACTAATAGATCTTATTCTTGACCAAGAAATTTTAATCCGCACAATTAAAAATGCTGAAAAGTTTTCATATCTTCAAAGATATGTAAGATTTTTGCTATTACTTTTTTACAAACAGAAAATAGAATTTTATTTATATGAAAATTGGCAACTTTAAGTGAGATTTCATTTCTAACAGATTGTACTATATACAAATTATTGAGAGCTTGGAAAAATGTCAGAAAGTTAGTTATCTTATTAAATATCCATGTGATACCTTGTCTAATATTGTTACTTGGATGTAATTATGATGAACTATTATTATGTATTCAGAAGAATCATCATCTTACACATTACATATATGTGCATGATAAACCTTTGGGTTTAAAATAAGTTTCCCAAACTTTTGGGCTTTGTCTGATGATTATCATATTTCTAATTGAATTACAATTTTTCTTTGGAAAGACATGAACCCTGAAATCTCCTAAACCCAGTTCCTTTGAAATAACTCAAAATGGTGATGTTTTGTATACTTCTATATCATCTGCAAACATTCAAAGTATGAAAAGTGTCATTAAGTTTTTCAACTGGATCCATTCCTTATCAAAACCTTACCTAGAAGATGAAAAAATAGAGAATCCTGTTACTTCTCTGCCTCTTTCCAGTTATTCAAATTTACTTTTATTTCAAGAGTTACTGAGTACTGTTTGTAACACTGACAAAAGCTAAGTATTAAAAAGTAAACAGGATACAATAATGTCCTTCCAATTTTTCAGTCTTGTCTTTTTATACAAAAATAAGACAATTTTTCTTTTGGTTGAATACAGCTGAAGTACAGTTTGGGTATGATGTTTGGTGGGAAGTAGATTAAGTCATTGGGCTAGTTATAATAATTCTATCGTTTACATAGACACTGTGTCTTCCATCAGAAGACCTATAAGGATATTGATGGTCAGGATCTTGCTTAGTTACAGACATAGAAAACTGCTCTGGTCTAGGAGAGAAACTAAGAAATAGGTGAGATAAAAATAAAAATATTATTAAAATCCTCTTTAAATCTTCAAGAGATATAATTGTAAATATATTTTATTACTTGTTTGAAGCTGAAGGACCAAGGCAAACACATGACATGTTTTTTGTTGGCATAGGTAGGTGGTACATTTGATTATCATTCATTGTATATTCATTGTATACATTGTATACATTGTATACATTCATTGTATACATATTGTATATTCATTGTAAATGAATATACAAGTGAATATCTAATTTAAAATAGAACCTGGGGAAAAAATGACATCACTAAAGCACGTATGATTAAGAAATTGCAATCCCTCAAAATGTGGAAAGATCCTTGATTGCTTCCTTCAGCACCCTGAATCAGGAAGCCATGGTCTTTATCAAGCCAGTGACCAAATCTGTACATCCTAATGAAAACATAACTTGCCAAAATTCAATTAAAAACATAATATATAAATTACACTCTGGATTTTAAGAACATTGAAGCTGAAGCTAAAATTCTACCAAAAAGATATTCCGTAACACAGAAATTTCACCATAAACAGAAATGAATTCTTATATCTACCAATAGACATATACTCGGAGGCCCATAGCATTTTTATTCATAGAAGTCAAACTCCAGGGAACACAGCAAGGCCAATACATGAAAATGGGTAAAAAGAGAAGAAGGTAAGGGTTCTAGGTAGAGGAAAGATGAGAAATGAGAAATGAGAGAATATGGTGCCATGAAGGCTCCAAAAGGTTTTTTTTGTTTTTTGTTTTTTGTTTTTTTCACTAAACTATAAAGTGAGAGAGAGAACAGAAAGTGAAGAATCAACTAGCTAGAGTTAGAAAAGACCTAGAAGATAGTCATAAATACCATATTAAAGTGTTAGGACTTTCTACCAAGAAAGATATTTACAAATTTTAAGTAAAAACGTGCAATGGTCAATGGATTTCTAATTTAGAAGGAGACTATGGCTTCAAAGAGTAAAAAGGATTACTCAGAAGGTACCACTGCAGATACCAAGGATATTGCATGACTACTTCCCCATGGCATTCAGCCACGCACTTATATTTATTTAATCTCTTAGAAAGGCTTTCCCTAATTCCTCTTTCCAAGATATGTATCATTCTTCAACCCAATATTTTTCTTATACTACTGATTTTTAGGGGCCTGAGGTTTAGCTCTGTTGGTAGAGTGCCTCTCTGCACTTTCTGAGGCCTTTGGTTGGATCCCCAGCAGCCCCACCAAAGGGAGAAGGACCTGGCCGCTCACTCCAGAAATAATCAGCCGTTGAAAACCCCGTGAGACTCACTGAGTTGGACCCAACTTGACAGCACCTAATAACAACAACTGATCTTTAAAATTTTTTCCATATTTAAAAATTATTTGTTTTCTGCTTTCTTTGCTAACTTGTTAGTCATGAGAGCTGAACTTTTGTCTGTTTTTTTTTTCATTGTTGATTCACCAAGACCAATGTTAGCACATAGTAAGTATTCGATAAATATATTATGTGATTTCATGAATGAATATTAAAAGTACTACATTGTATTTTAAGCATAATTACACTCATAGATAGGACTTTAGTGGTATCCCCTTATCTTCTGTTTGTAAATGAATTTGTGCTGACTTTTAATACATAATAGCATTAACATAGGACACATCCATATATATGTTGCTGTTGCTGTTAGGTGCACTTGAGTCTGTGTCCCACTCATAGAGACCTGATGTACAACAGGTTAAACACTATTGTTAGTGCTTCTCTGATATTTATAGGATTTTTAATGGCAGATTGCTTTTTAGGAGTGAGCTGCCAGGTTCTTCTCCCAAGCCTGTAGCATCTGGTGTTCCCAGGTGGTCTCCCATCCAAGTACTAACCAGGCCCAATCCTACTTAGCCTCCAAGATCTGATGGGATCAGATGCCACAGTGGTATGGCTGCAGACATATACATTTACACACACATATATGAATAAATGACTCGGGGGGGGGGTGTCAAAAGGGATCTCATCTATCTGGAAACAAACTGGGACATTCATTCACACAATAAGCCTTCAACTTCTTTGCTGACAATATTTCGGGGAAGCAGGAGAAATTCTCAGAGAATCTTAGTGCTTCTGTGATCCTCATTCTGTCTATCAAGGCAAAACTGTCAAAGTTCAAACTGACAACAAGCAAAATGCTAACTTCATTTTAGGCATTGTTGTGGGGAGAAAAAGGTTGAATAAAAGCCCAGGAATTCTCTAGTGTTTTGGATATCACACAAAATAAAGATATGATTTGTTTAGAAAGAGGTTCTGAAGGGAAGATACATTCATTAGACAGCACTCATAATAGCCGCTCTATGTGATTAATAATATACTGCAAACGTATTAAAGAGGAGTTGGAGTACATGAGCAAAGCACCATGTACATTGATTCAACAAATGTTTAAATGACTGCTGTGGAACAGACACTGTTTGGTCCTCAATAGAGTGTTTCCCTTTGTACAGCTTGTGATCTAATGGCAAATTGAGAGGAACACAAATATTAAGACAGTGTTATTAGTGTTCTACGGAGGAAATATGATTCCATGGTGACTTAATGGACCACCTGGCCGGACATGAGGCAAAGATATCATTGGGAAGTGAAATCCATATGGGAACTGCAGAAATGAGCAGGAAGTAGAAAATGTCTGGGGAAGGAAAGTTCTAAAGAGAAGAAATAACATAAACTAAAGAAGCTTCAAATGATCTTTCCAAAGACCTCTGTTGTTTCTAGCATCCATTTCTAAGTAAGGGAACGAAGGACTTAGAAAGCCATGTTGTAAACACAAGTTTTACAATAGAATAAAAAAGAAAATGAGTGAACTGATTTTTAAAAACAAAGCCTCTAAATGGCCAAAAGTAATTTTTTAATTCATTTATGTAGTGAGAAGCAGAGAAATAATACCAAATGAAGAAATCTGATGGGAGCAGAGCATCAAATATTAACAAATAACAGAGAGCAGGCTAACCTTTTGTTTCTCTCCCAAAGAAAAATTCTTCAGTGTGGAAAAGGTAGGATAGCTGCTTCTGTCCAGGAGAAACAAACCAGAAGATGAGAGACAAAAGACTTCTGAGCACCTTCTGGATTCCATTCTGCATTCTTGTTAGTGCCACTAAGATCCATCAGAGCAAGTCACAGATGTGTGCCTTGCCCATTAAAGAAGAACCCTCAGCTAGAGAGACACCCCAGTCTTACACGCCTCGTTCTCTAGGCTGTGAAATGTCCAGCAGGCAGCTGACCTTTTGTTGACATGCTGTGTCCTATGGCTCTTAGAACAGTACACTGTGTCTGGATCAGACTTGGTTGAGGAACTCAGTCACACGAATACTCAATTACCTACTTGACTTTATGACTAGGAGAAGCAAACTTCAGTAATATTGAACATGAAAATAAGTCTAGCCAAGGTACATTATCTGTTACCTTGTTTTACGGTATACTTTGAGCCCAAATGTAAGTGCTACTTAAACCCTAACTATAACGTTGTTACTTTGTGCTCCTGTTTTCTAAAAGGAAGGAATAATAGCAATATTCAAGAGATGAGAGGTCCCTGAAATATATTCAGACTGGCTTCTGCTATCCCTTTCTTCCCTCTAATGATGTTAAACTATCTCAAGCAGCAATACCTTCAGAATTCTATTCCATTATTTTAAGAAGCATTTATTTAATATCATGTATGGGGTAAGAATATAAAAGCAGTGTACCTGCATTTAAAGAACTTAGAATTTAATAGACTTTTAGAAAGAAAATAATATAACATAGTATAATAATAAGCATAATAATACATGTAATTATGATACAGAGAAGTAGGAAATTTTGAAGTTTAGATTATTTAAAATTTATTAAGAATAAGCCCTCACTTAATCATAGATCCTTCCAAATCAGTACTCTAACAAGAATTTCTGTCTTTTAATGACATTAAAAAGTTATACACGATAAGAATGTTGGAAATTGGCCCATTGAGAGTTGATCTCTTTTAGTTTTCAAGAAGTGTAAAATCTAGGGAACATTCTCATGTTTTCATTTAAATATTATGTTCTGTTTCCAAAAATATTCCCTAAGATAATTTATTCTAAGTTAACAATAATATTAAAGCCAAATATGAAATATTTAAGAAAAAACATAACTTATTTAGGAAGTAAAATGTTATTTTCACTTTAGATCACAGCCCAGGTCAGAGTATTTGTTTGACTGGTCAACTAATCAGGAAGAAAAGTGAGTGTTCCTGTCAGCCCAGCCAAGAGGATGAGCTCTGCATTTCATTGTTTTGTCAGTTCCTCTGGGTTTAAAATAGAAAAGATGCCATTGTACTCTTGGGGCCAGCTTGAGCTCACTCAGTGATTTATTCCTTTCCTCCTCAGGAAGCAGAATACATCATGGAGCCCCCTTGGAGAACTTAAGGAAATGAGATATTGTATATTTAATTTTATTTTTTATCTCTTCACCTTGAAAGGTAAAAATCTGTTCCATCCCAGCCTCTAAAAACAGTTTTGTGAGTGACATTCCCCCTCTGTATACAGCATTTATGTATTTTAATGGGAGAAGCAACAGGATATTTAAAATTACCCAATCATGTTTTGATATTTTATAGATGAGTATTTTTGTGATTTTAATAATAATATAGCTAGGATGACAAAGATTTCAGTATCTAATTATGTAATTTCATTTACAAAACTAATATCATTGTTTAACACTGGTATTAGTGACAATGTTGTCAGTATTCTACACTTTATGCACATAGTCAGGGCCCTGTCATTTAACAGCTTTACCCTAAAATGGTAGCCTGCATTCACAGTCTGATCAAACCCATTCCATAAACTCACTGATCTTAGCTATGATCTCCCCTGTGCGTTTCTAGTATTTGTAATTATAGAAGCATATGACATCCTGTGAGTTAACTAAACCATCTAGAAATTTATTTCATGCAAGAATAGTGTTTTTCTCATTTGAAAAGTGATTTCAAAATAGGAAACTAAGAAAATATTCTAAGCCTAACACACAGGTGAGAAAATTACATGACCAGAATTTGTAGGGGCTGGATGGGCTGAAAAATTTTACCACAGAATTATAAAGTTTTAACCCAGAAAAAGACTTTACAGAGCATACCTTTCAACTCTACGGATGAAATAATTAAGATTCAGAGAAATTAATTTACTTTCTCAGTAACATATAGCAAGTCTTAAGAGGGTTAATATTTGGACCTGGTTTCTACACAAGTTTTGCTACTTTCTAAGAAGAAATGGTTTCATTTTAATTTAAAAAAAGAAAATCAAGAGATTTGGGAGTTTATGTATACTTTCTTAAGCACAACTGTCAATGAGGCATGAAGGTAAAATATAAAAAAAAGATAAATGATTGATTTGGAGATGATGGTCAGAAGTCAAAATTGAGTTAAATTAAAAAGTCATTGTCAATTTGATAATTGAAGTCAAGCTGTTTTTAAAAATCTCATCAATAAGTAAATTTAATCAATGTTATTAAAATGGCAATTGCTTCCAGTACATACTAATGCAGGAACTCTCAATTTTATAGAGGTCAAATAGGCTAAGAGGACCTTGTTGTTGTTAGGTGATTTCAAGTCAGGTCTGACTCTGCCACCCTATGTAGAACAGAATGAAACACTTCCTAACACTATGCCATGCCCAGCACTATGGAGCACTTCTTAACTATTCATAAGGTTTTCAATGGCTGATTGCTTTGGGGTTGTATCCAGAGTGGGCTGCCAGGTCCTTCTCTCATTTTTGTGGTGCTGGGGATTGAACCTATGGCCTCAGAGAGCACACATAACAAGTGCTCTACCAAGTGAGTTAAACCCCAGGCCCCCAAAAGAACCCACTGTTACTTAACTTACATCAAGGTATCTAGTACCACTGGGCAAATGATAGATGTTTTCATCAAGTTTCATGTATTAATCTAATTTACTAACTAAATATTATCCATGAAAGAAAGGCACAGAAAATGTGACTGCAGAGTCCACTATTTCATTGACATAATTCACTGAATTATCAGCATCTGTAAATAAGCATCTGGTACTCAATCATCTGCTATCTTTTCTTTTTAAAGAGCGGCTTAATATTACAAAATGAGTAAGGATCAAGTGCACTATATATGAAAGATGGTGCTTATAGTCACTAAACAGAAGATATTTTCTACATAGGTCTTACAAGTTATCGATGAATCATGAATTCCACAGTGAAGATTAGTACTGGGGTAAAGGACAGCACTTCTCTTCCCCTCCTTATGGATTGGGAGTAGTCAGCCCATCAGATAAAATGAATGGACTTCATAAATAAATAAATAAATAAAACCATAGCAACTAGAACTATTCTCAAGAAAAAGGACATATCTTTCATTTTTTCTTATGTTAAATGTTATTTATATTATCAATTCACAAATTGCTGTGTCTAGCCCAAGTCTCTTCTTCAAGAATAAGTCCAACTCCAGATTCAAGTCTGCAATATGACACATAACACTGTAAACTTAACAGGTTCAAAACTGAACTCATTCCCGTTTACTCTGAAATGCCTCTCACAGCAAAGAAAACTCAATTCTTTACTTCCAATTTCTCCAGTAAACCTCATCACAATCACCCTTGATTTTTTTCTCAGATTCTACATTGAATCTGTTAGAAAATTCTAGTAGATCTTCCAACAAAATTCATTCTGAATTTACTTATCTCCCCTCCAACATTACCTTCTCATCTCCCCTCCAACATTACCTCCCTAGAATAAGCCTCCATCAACTCTTGCCAAGTTTATTGCAATAATCTCCTAATTATATATCCTTTAACTGCAATTACTCCTCTCCAATTTGTTTTGTACAGCAGCTAAAATAAACAATTTAAAAAGAAAAGTTATGCATGCCACTTTTCTTTTCAAAACACCACAAAAATCTCCAGTCTCACTAAGAGTAAAATCCAAAGGCCTTAACAGTAGCTAAATGCCTAGCTTATGTTGCAGTTCCCCCTTGGCCCAGCCTATTCACCCCATTCTACTGATTCCTTCTTCTCCCACCCTTTTCTTTGGCTGAATCCTTTCTTCCCTTTTGTTGCCCTTGTATGTGTCACATACCCTTGATATTAGCCAAAAGCAGAGAATACCAGAAAGATGTCTATCTATGTTTTATTGACTATTCAAAGGTATTTGACGATGTGCATCACATTAGTTATGGATTACATAATTGTGAAGAATGGGAATATCACAACACCTAATTGTACTTATGAGGAATCTGCACAGGGACCAGGAGGCAGTCATTTGAACAAAACAAGGAAAGACTGCCTGGTTTAAAGTTAAAGAAGGCATGTGTCATGGCTGAATCCTTTCTCTGTACCTCTTCAATCTCTATGCTGAGCAAATAATCCAAGGTGCTAGACTTTATGAAGAAAAGTGTGACATAAGGTTTGAAGGAAGACTCATTAACAACCTGCATTATACAGATTACACAACTTTTCTTGCTGAAACAGAAGATTTGAAATATTTACTGATGAAGATCAAAGAACACAGCCATCAGTACAGATTGCGCCTCAACATCAACAAAACAAAAGTCCTTACAACTGGATCAGCAAGGAAATTCATGATAAATGGAGAAAAGATTTAAGTTGTCCAAGATTTTGCTTTACTTGGTTCTACAATCAACACTCATGGAAACAGCAGTCAAGAAATCAAAAGATGCATTGCACTGGGAAAAGCTATTGCAAATATCTCCTTGAAGTGTTGAAAAGTAAAGATGTCTCATTGAAAATGAAGGTGTGCATGATTCATGCCATGGTATTTTCAGTTGCACCATATGGTTGTGAAAGCTGGACATTAAATAAGGGAGACAGAAGGAGAATTAATACTTTTGAATTATGGTGCTGGAGACGAATATTGAATACACCAGGGACTGCCAAAAAAACCAACAGATATGTCCTAGAAAAAATGCAACCAGAGTGCTCCTTGGAAGCAAGGATGGCTAGACTGTGTCTTACATATTTTGGACATGTTGTCAGGAGAGACCAAGCCCTGGAGAAGGACATCATTTTTGGAAGAGTGGCTGGTCAACAACAACAACAAAAAAAAAGGAAGACAGTCAAGTAGATGGATTGACACAGTGTCTGCAACAACGAGCTTAAACATAGAAAAGATCTTGTGCCTGGTCCAGAATCAGGGAGTGTTTCATTCTGTTTTATATAGGGTCGCTATGAGTTGGACTGGACTCCATGGCACCTAACAACAACCACCACCTCCATCTCAATTCCCTTTACTTGCTTGTTCCTATGCTTGGATCATTTATGTGTTTGCCTTATTTTCTTCCAAACTGCTCACAAACCCTTTTTTCTTTGGTCCTGGGACCATGGTCCATCCATAAAAACATTGCAACATTAAGCCCCTTGCACATTCTACCTTTATATCCTATTTTATTTTTTCTTTTTTTTCACATTTTATATGTCTTATAATTTTCCTATATACTGCAAAGACAATACAGTTGAGCTAATACTAGCCAAGTCTTACATGTAATTATTGTAGGATGCCTGTTGCATTTCTAGTACAATATATTAATGAAAACCAGTTATTTAATTATGGCATAATATAATGAAAAACTTTTTTGTGGCATTTACATTTTTCTATGTTCTTTACATACAGTGTATGTTTTAAAAGTCTTATTCATTGTTTTGTTTATCTCAACTAGAATACAGTTCTGTGACAACAGGGTTTGGTCTATTACCAACCCCTATATTTAAGGTTGCCAGATGTAGAACACTCAGGTAAGCTGTAATTTTGCATGAAAACAGACAATTTCAGTATAGAAATTTCATAAGTGTTGCATACTTCTACCAAAAAAATAGACTTATGTGAAATTCAAGTTTAGTTGGGACTCTTTAATTGGGAATTTTTCTTCAATCATCTCTCCCTATATTTCTAGTGGTGAAAATAGTAACTGGAATAGAGTATGTGGTGAGTAAATATTCTTGGGCCTGCAGCTGTAGCCCTGTGGCATCCGATCCCGTCAGATCTTGGAAGCTAAGCAGTGTCAGACCTGGTTAGTACCTGGATGGGAGACCGCCTGGGAACACCAGAAGCTGTAGGCTTGGAAGAAGGACCTGGAAACCCCCTTCCAAAAATCAATCTGCCATTGAAAACCCAATGAACAGCAGAGAAGCACTGACAATAGTGTTTCCCCTGTTGTACAGAGGGTCGCTATGAGTCGGATACCAACTTGACAGCACCTAACAACAGCAACAACAAATATTCTTGAATGAATTCAAAAATAAAGATGTTGCCAGCAATGGTAGAACACTATTAGAGTTCTTTGGGGGAAACAAACATAACCCCAGGATCTGAGCAGAGCATTTGGATCCTACGTGTGGACCCTGCCTCTATCCCAGAAAAAAGAATTAACAATCAAAGGTCAATTCAAGGCCACTAGAGATTACATGAGGAAAAGAGAAGGATTGGTGGCCAGAGAGGCAGCCTTCTGTTGGGCAGGGAAAACATGAAATTCTCAGAGAAGCTAACGCGGCTTCAATCATCTTGAAGGCATTTTGGCCAGGAGGACTGTGTGCAATGGCAAAAGTACCCAGCAATAAAGTCTGTATGTGGTCCACCAAGGAAGAAATAGGAGATGGAGTCAAAGACAGCCTTTTACCAAAGAGCATATCACCCAAAGAAGGAACCCTGAAAGTCTCTGGTCCTCCATGTGAGAGGCAGTGTAGGCAGGTCTCATGTGAAAAGCAGGAAGTTAAAATAGATTAAAATGATATGATGGAATTTTACATTGTCTTTCTTTAAACATCTTTGACTCTATGTGAAACCCAGAGGACAGGAAGCAAAATAGGAAGTGAAGATTATGGAATTTACACCCTCATTTCTATGTTATAAACCGCAAATCAAAGTAAAGCTAAAATGAGAAAAAAATACTTTAAATTGGACATAAAACTGAAATTTTAAATAGACCTGAGTTGTTGCATATGTGAAATTGTCAGAATTTTCATAAAAAGAAATGGTCATACAATATTATTATTAAATGAGACTTAGACTGGATAGGGACATGAAAATTTGCCAAGGTTTATTGTATGCATGAATAAATGAGGATATGCTTGTGTGAAAATATACAGCCAGTTGATTACTCCATTGATTTTAATATATTGGATATTAGCTAATAACTTGAAATACTGTGGAAAAGCAGAAGGAAAGTGAATGCCAAGGTAATAAAGTTTGTTGTTGTTAGGGGCCGTCGAGTCGGTATCTGACTCATAGCGACCCTCTGTCCAACAGGGAAAACACTATTGTCAGTGCTTCTCTGCTGTTTGTAGGGTTTTCAATGGCAGATTGATTTTTGGGAGGGGGTTGCCAGGTCCTTCTCCCAAGCCTACAGCTTCTGGTGTTCCCAGGTGGTCTCCCATCCAGGTACTAACCAGGCCCGGCCCTGCTTAGCTTCCGAGATCTGACGGGATCAGATGCCACCAGGCTACAGCTGTAGGCAAGGTAATAAAGAGTGGAAGAGAAATAAAGGGAAAAGAACTTGAGGGTAACGTATCTGTGTAAGGAAGTTAAGCTGTAATTCACACATAATATGTCACACCCACTAGAGTACAAGATTTACAAAACACCACTTAGTATTATGGAGCTTTAAATATAATTAGAATTCAGATTAGCAGTCATCCCAGAATAGTTATAATAGTAGACAAATATAATTATATCTTAAGGAAACAATAAATGAGACTTCTGGAAGATATGCATGGTTAATTGTCAGTGACCTGTTCAGACAATGAATAGTTTTAAAAAGGGAAATATAAATGTGGCCATGGTAGATAAGGAATATTATTAGGATGTGAGATTTTAAATGTATAATTAGTAGTAAAAATCATCTTAATAAGCAGTAGAGAAGGGTCACATCTCAATTACTTAAAATAGATAGAGTGAAAGGGTAAAGTAGATGTTATTTAAGGGGAACTAATCTTTTGTGCTTCCACTATGCCAATAAACGAACCTGCAAAATTATCCCACTTAAACCAAGCACCATTTTGCACATCTGCAATCTCAGCAATATAGGAGGTGGGGAATCACAAATTCAAGGCCAGAAGCAGCACGCACAATTTAGCAAGACATTGTCTCAACATAAAATATTAAAATGAGGGACAGGGCACAGCTCAGTGGTAGAGCACTTGCCTGGCACATGTGAGGCCCTGGGTTCAACCACCCCTGTGGTTGAAATAAAACTGGCAAAAAAAAATTGGGAAAGAATTTGGTATTTGCAAGTGGTTGTGCTACACTATTGTTGTTGTTAGGTGTGGTCAAGTCAGGTGCGACTCATAGTGATCCTATGTACAGTGGAACAAAACATTCCCCGATTCTGTACATGATCTTATTTATGTTTAAACCCATTGTTGCAGTAAGGAGCACTCTGGTTGCACTTCTTCTTGGACAGATCTGTTGGTTCTTAGTCCATGGTATATTCAATAATCATAAAGCAATCTATAGATTTAATGCAATGCCCATTAAAATTCCACTGACTGACTTTACAGAAATAGAAAAAATGATCCAAAAATTCATATGGAACCACAAAAGACCATGTATAGCCAAAACACCCTTAAGCTGCAAAACTAATGCAGGTGGAATCACAATCCCTGACTTCAAGCTATACTATAGGGCAGTGGTTGCAAAAACAGCTTGGTACTCGCACAAAAATAGGCCCAAAGACATCTGGAACAGAATAGAAGACCCAGAAATACCTCAACACACCTATAACCACCTGATTTTTGACAAAGGAGCAAAGCAAGTGAACTGGAAAAAGGACAGCCTTTTCAATAAATGGTGCTGGGAAACATGGTCATCTGCATGCAGAAAAATGAAACAGTGTATGTTTTAAAAGTTTTATTCATTGTTTTGTTTATCTCAACTAGAATATAGTTCCGTGACAACAGGGTTTGGTCTATTACCAACCCCTATATTTAAGGTTGCCAGATATAGAACACTCAGGTAAGCTGTAATTTTGCATGAAAACAGACAATTTCAGTATAGAAATTTCCCAAATGTTGCATACTTCTACCAAAAAAAAAAAAAATAGACATCTGTCAATAGGCACGAGAGTTAACTCAAAATGGATAAAAGATCTAAACATAAAACCAGAAACTTTAAAACTTATAGGAGACATGATAAGCAATACACTCCATCATATAGGCATAGGAAAGTATTTCCTTAATAGGACTCCAATTGCTCAAGAAATTGCAACAAGAATAGATAAATGGGATTACATGAAATTAAAAAGCTTCTGTACAGCAAAAGAAACAATTAACAGGGTCAAGGAAACACCCACGGAATGGGAAAAAATCTTTGCATCCTTTACATCAGACCAAGGTCTAATTACTAGAATTTATAAAGAACTCAAGAAAAAAAACTCCCCCCAAAACAAATAACCCAATACACAAACGGGCAAAGGAACTGAGTAGACAGTTCTGAAATGAAGAGGTCTGTAAAGCCATGAAACACGTGAATAAATGCTCAATATCCCTAGCCATTAGGGAAATGCAAATTAAAACCACTCTAAGATTTCACCTTATACCAGTAAGAATGGCCAAGATCAATAAAACAAATAACAACAAATGCTGGCTAGGTTGCGGGGAAAAGGGAACACTCTTACATTGTTGGTGGAGCTGTAAATTGGTGCAGCCACTGTGGAAATCAACATGGAGGTATCTTAAAAAACTGAAAATAGATCCACTGTATGACCCAGCTGTAACACTATTGGGAATTTACCCAAAGGGAGATGGGTCATCATACCACAGAGACACCTATATCTCCATGTTCAATGCAGCACTTTTCAAAATAGTAAGGATATGGAATCAACCAAAGTGCCCTCCAACAGAAGAGTGGATAAAAATACTATGGTATATGTACACAATGGAATACTATTCAGCAATCAAAAAAAAAAAAAAAAAAAAAAAAAAAAAAAAAAAAAAAAAAAAAAAAAAAAAGAAAGCCATTTGCAGCAAAATGGATGGAATTAGAGAAAATTATTTTAAGTGAATGAAAGAGAAACACCACATATTCTCACTCATATATTTGGGAGCTGAATCAAAATTATAAGAAGGAAAAAATCCTATACCAAGTTTGGATCATAATAAAAGAAAAAAAAAGCTAAAACTGGTGTTATTATAGATGGTCTAGAAAATGCATGTAATAGTTCTGACAAGGTAAAAAGAAAGTTCACTGCAGGAAGTTTCTGTCTTTAACAGAACTGGAACCCAAGGATATATAGAAAAATATTACCATAAAAAGGCAAGTAAATGGTAGAGAAGTCTTTGATGGGGGTTGGGAGGGGGGGAAGCATACAAGAGGGTAAGGGGGAACCTATATGAATAATGTACAACAAAATGCATATATGGAAATGTCACAATGAAAAGCATGTCAGAATGAATCACATTAAGGTATACATTAAAAATTTCCAATAATAAAAAGAAGTAATCGTCTCCACCACCATAATTCAAAAGCATCAATTCTTCTCCTGTCTCCCTTGTTCAAGGTTCACCTTTCAGAACCATATGATGTGACTAAAAATACCATGGCATGAGTGACATCTTTATTTTTCAATACTTTAAAGAGATCTTTTGCCACAGCTTTCCCCAAAGCAATGTGTCTTTTGATTTCTTGATTGCTGCTTCCATGGGTGTTGATTGTAGAACCAAGTAAAGCAAAATTATGGACAACCTCAATCTTTTCTCCATTTATTGTGAAGTTGTATACTGACAAAGGATTTTTATTTTGTTGATGTTTAGTCACAATCCATACTAAAGACTAGATTATTTCAAAAATATGATTTTGAATGAAAAAAGTAAGTCACAATGAATATAGAAGTGACATACAGAATTCAAAGCTAAAAAGCGTATATCTGGGGTGATATCTTTCAGGAAATTGGATAGAGATTGTATTAAAATTATCATTGTTTTACAGAATTGACACCTTTAATATCCTTTGTCTTCCAATCCACAAACATGGTATGACTCTCCAATTATTTTGGTCCTCTTTGATTTCTTTCATGAGAATTTCCTTTTAAATTTTCAGTGTACATATTCTATAATGTTTTGTTAAGTAGTGAATACATAAATATTTTATTGGGGGGTACTATATTTGACATTGTACTTTTATTTTTGATTTCTGCATCTTGTGGTTTGGATCTGAAATGTTCCCCAAAGGCCCATTGTTAAAGGCAAGGCCTCCATTTTAGTACTATTAGTAGGAGATGGGACCTTTAAGAGGTGCAGCCTAGGGGTAGTAAGTTAGACCATTGGAGGCATGCCACTGAAGGGGATATTAGGCTCTCAGCCCTTCCTTCCTCCCTCCCTTTCATGGATCTCTCTCTCTCCTGGTTGTCTTGAGGTGAGCATCTTGCTGCACCACATACTTCCTGACATGTGCTACCTAACCACAGGAGCAAAAGCAATGGGACCAAGCAACCATAGACTGAAATCTTTGCAACCTGAGCTAAAATAAACCTTGCTGCCTTGTAATTTGATTATCTCAGGTGTTTTATTATAGTAACAGAAAACTGACTAACACACTGCATGTACATTGCTAGCATTTAGAAATGTGATTATTGGTTTGTGTATGTATATATCTTGTGTCCTGGGAAATTACTAGACTCGTTTTTTAAAATTCTAAAGTTTTTTTTTTAACTCCTTGGAATAGTCTACATAAACATATATTTTCTGTAAAATGGGAACCATACCTATTCTTTTACTCTCCTTCAATTTTATGCTCCTTATTTCTTTCAGTCTGAGTTACTGGCAGATGATCCTTGCATCTTTTTTTTTTTCTTCAGTACTAGGGTTGAAACCAGGGCCTTGCGCATGTTAGGCAAAGGTTCCCCCACTGAGCCACATGCCCAGGCCCCTTTTTATCGCTAATAATCACTAATTTGCACAGGGTGACCTCTGGCCTTGAACCTGTGATCCTTCTGCCTCAGCCTCCCTCATAGATGAGATTACACGTTTCCACAGTGCCCAGCACAGCACTCATTTCTTATTTTTTTCCTTTCACGTAGAGTTTCCGTACTCTCTTTTGAAACCTTGGCATTATTCAGTCTGTGCTCAGCCCTTAGAGAATGAGTTCAAACAGACATATCAAGGAATTGTCAATTCAAAATCTATCCTTATTTGAGAATTTGTTTTCTAGTAAATAAATAAATGAGACATCCTCCACTTTCTTTCTTTATTTTTTTGTGGTACTAGGGATTGAACCCAGGGCTTCATGCATGCTTCCCAAGTGCCCTCCCACTGAGCTGCACCCACAGCTCATTTTTTATGGTTTATTTCGAGTCAGGGGCTCACTCAGCTACACAGGCTGCCTTCTGCCCTCTAACCTGTGATCCTGATTGGCTGGGATTACAGGGTGAGCCACCATGCCTGGCTCATCCTCCACTTTCTTACATGCATAATTCTACATGTAACTTTACATATATAATTTAATTGCATGTATTATTTCTGTAATCATTAAGAAAACACAAAAATGTAATAAGTGAACAAATTGTGGCATAACTCTTAAGAAATCACTGGGAGACATCCGAAAATTTCTATTCTATGTATCACATTAGTAAAGGCCAGAAATTAGTCTATACCTCTTTGCACAAAGTTCAACAGTGAGATTTTTGTATGTTTCCAGAAATAAGATTTCTGAATTATATTGATAGCTGAATGGCCATATTTCATATATTATTCTTTTGAGATTTTCTGAGGCCAGAAAATAAAAGCTATTTTTGACAAGAGTTGAGAAGATACATAGCTCAGCATGCTTAATAGTAAAAATTATGAATACCACATTTCTGAGAGCACTAAAGCTGTGAAAGGAAACTTGCCCCCAGACACAAGTGACTCTGAGTAGTACTTATTATTTTTGTTTGTTGTGCATAACTGAGGCAGTATGAAGCTCATTTTTGTTTTTATTTTTTATTTTTTTTGCTTTGTGTTTAACTATAGGTAACAAAAGGAGTTCGAGATTATAGAATCTGTGAAACAACCAAGCCCAAGCTCAATAATACCCTCTGCCCCTCATTCTACCTGTTCCTCCACCACCTTTCCCATCAACATTACTAGTTTACTAAGTACTCCAGGGGGCTGAGATTTAGCTCAGTTGGTAGAGCACTCTCTGAGGACCTGGGTTCAATCTGCAGCACTGCAAAAAAGGGAGATGGACATGGAAATCCAATTCCAAAGCAATCCTGAAACAATAAGCCATTGAAAACCCCCAAGGGTCACTGAGTCGGACACAACTCAATGGCACCGGATAACAAGTGCTCCTGGGATTCACTATGTGTATCATTCTCCTGACGACTCAAAAAGACAGGTAAATTTTTGTTGGGTGCTGTGAGTGGAAGTAGTGGGGGAAGTAATAGGGTTTCAGCCTTCATGTTCTAAACCGAAAATAATTAAAGGTCAGCCCATGAGTCACTTGTGGAAAAGGACAGGTAAGCATCTTGACATGATTATCTTTCTCTACTGCTTCTCTTCATACTGAGTGATAATTAGGTCCTTGCCACATGTGCGTTCATAATGTCAGCTAATGACCAGCTGCATGAAACAATAACCTGATGAATTATGAATTATTTTCACTGTGTAAAGCTCCTCTTCTTCTTGATGCTGGAGCTCATTAAAAATTAGTAATCAAAATAGTAGATTTCACACATAATAGCATAATCACCTAAAGTTTAATATTCTTTTTTCTTTTTTCTGTTTTTTTTTTTTTTTTGTGGTACTGGGGCTGAACCCAGGGCCTAGCACTTGCAGGCTCTGCAAGTGCTGGACCACTGAGCTGCACCCTCAGCCTATGTTTTTATTTTTATTTTTTTATTTTTTTATTTTTATTTTTATTTTTTTTTTGAGACAGGGTCTCGCTAAATTATGCAGACTGCCTCTGGTCTCAGACTTGCCATCCTCTTGCCTATGCCTCCTGAGTCTCTGGGATTACAGGAGTGTGCCACTGCACCCACCATCAAGTTGTTTTTAAATAGTAAAATACAAGGTAATCTAAAATAGGTAAGGGGCTTGCACAAATATGGAAGAGTAGGTAAACAAAGTAAAATTTTACACAATTCCCCTCTAAAGCCTATTGAGATGAAGAAAAATAAACATGTACAGGAAATAAGTATGAAACAATAGGTTCTGTTGAAAACTTGTTTTTCAAACTCCAAGGAAAACTATCTCTCTACAGTACTAATTGTAATAGTTGGCAACAGTGCTCAATTAAGTAAGAATGCTGGAAAGTGGTAGGCAACCCTTTTAATTGAGATCACATGACAATGGGGAGAAATTAAGAAGAAGAAATGTAAAAGGGTCCGATTCAGATCTCAACAGAAGAAAACAAAATTCTGTTTAAAAGGATAGAACCTCAAGGTGTGGGTAGGAACAGGATATATAGCAAAATACTTTGCTTCCTAGGATTCTGGAGATGAAAATATCTGAAAAAACTCAGATTTTTCCATTGCTCTGGAATAGCTTCTCACCTGAAAAGGAAAAGGCAGAGTTGAGCATGCACAAGATGGGAGGCCAGGAACAAGAGCCCAAGGCACCAAACTGACCTGCTGGATCCCAACCAAAACCTTGTGAGCAGAAGGTCCTTGCACTGTCTGACCTCTCTCTGGAATGTACAATCTCATTAAAACTGAGGTAAGCCTAAGCAAAACCAACCCACTTCATCACAATCAACATTATCATCATTCACATTATTACCAACAACAGCCTAGATGGAGTCAAGAAATTTGCTTATGCTAATTTTCAAAATGTCATCAGATGCAAATAGTACTAATGGATGAGAATGTCATTCATGTCATAAGATTAATCACAAACACAGAGAGACAAATCATGTGACTGCTAATTTACTTGGGACAAGAGAAGAGAACACAGAAGAATTAAAAACAAATAGAGCTGAAAACTCAACAGAGGTCAAAAAGAGGAAGTGACTATATATTCAGAATGCAAAAATATACACACATTTCCTGTCCTAAAAAGTGTAATACTCAATGTATATCAATGAATACAGGCCACGCTTGACTTCTGCAATCACAAGAGGTCATACTGCACATTGCTACCATAATTCAACCTCAAAAAGTAACACATAAATAACATCCTTTAAATATACACTGGAGTGCCAAACTATGTACACACACACACACACACACACACACACACGCACGCACACACACAACATCACTGATCTATATCCTAGCTTATAGCAATGGACGACATAAGCCAAGCTCTTCACTCATGAAACCTAAAAACCCAGACTGAAGACAATGGTAATCCAGAAAGTTTATCTATGAAATGTTAGATTAAAATCTATTAACTAGATAGGAGAAAAAGGAAATATATAAAATCTATTCTAATGACAAGTACTCATCAATATAAAGAATGCCAAGGCCTGGGAATATAGCTCAGAGTTAGGGTGAGGATCTGGGTTCTGTCCCAAAAACTGAATGAATGAATAAGTAAATAAAAAACTTTTATATATTAGAATGATGAAGGACACAATTTGAAATACTGCTTTTAAGGGAACATATCACAGAGTTTAATGGCCAGGCTCTAAATTCAGGTTTCCATGTCTCTAGGCTTTGGCAAATTATTTAATCTCTCTATTCCTTGGTTTCTTCATTTGTAAAATGGAGGTAATAATGATGTCTATTGGATAGGGTTCCTTTTTGTTGTTGTTGTTGTTGTTGTTGTTGCTTTGAAAAGCATCTAGAAAAATGACTGGCACATGACAAATGAATTACAGATGTCTGGTAATAAGTAAGTAACACATTAGTTAAGCAAAATCTAAAGAAAAGAGAAGGATGAAAATTACAATGCTGCAGTGGTGTTGGGAGGCCTTTGCACACTCCTGGTTGCAAACACAACATTCTTTATGTAGCCTTAAGAATATCTAAAATTTGTAAGCATGTTAGACTCTGAAAAAGTCTCAAAACCCTCCAGAAAATATAGAAATAGCACAAAGATTGTAGTAGTCATAATCAATGAAATTGAAATTAAATAGAAGTACTAACAAAAAAATAGAAATTGTTTTTGTTTTTGTTATTTTAAAAAAACCATATATGTAAAGTGGAATATCAAGTAACAATTGTAGGGTAAACTATGAAATAACTACAAAATAATGATCAAATGGTACATATTTAAGTCATTGGGCCATGGCTAATAAAAAAATATCTATAGCTTAAAAAGGACTGGGATTTAGCTCAGTTGGTAGAGTGCTGTGCTGTAGTCTCTGAAGTCCCAAGTTCAATTCCCAGCACTGCAAAAATGGGAGAAGGACCTGGCAATCCACTCCCAAGGCAATCCCGAAACAGTCAGCCATTGAAAACCCTATGAGGGTCTCTATGAGTCGGATACCAACTCGACGGCACCTAACAACAACATAGCTTAAAAATATTTTTGCTAAAAATATGAATCTTGAAACTCATATATCAGAGGAAAAAATTAATAAAAGTTATAAATAAATTTAAAAAAACAATTCTTTAAACAGAAATAAGAAAGAAAAATAAAAAGTAATCTAATAAAGAAAAAAGAAAATCTTAAATATATAAAAGTAATCTTAATATAAGAGAAAAATCACAGATATAAAGGATTCTTGTGAGTGTTTATTAATTATTTTATGACTAAGGAAGCATAACCCACCAGTAACTGCAGCTTCCTTAGCCCACTGGTGCAGTTTAAGTGGATATAAATAAATATAAGCAGAGATTGTTGACTCTCAGAACCTCAGGCCACTCTCAGCCACAAGTCAGGCCCAAATGAGGCTATAGGTGTTAAACAATACCTGGCTCAAACCAAAGTTCAGGCAAAGGAATATTCACAAGGCCTTTGAAGTCACATTTCCTCTTGTTACCATTATTACCAACAGGGACTAATGTTCACAAAAATCATGACAATGGCTGTAATTGGGTAATGGAAAATTTGAGTTTCTAACACATTGTTTTATTATACTACGTAAGTTTTCCTGTTAATATCCAAAACCAAATTATTTTTATTATTAAAAAACTAAAGTTAGTTTCCCTGAAACAAAACAAAACAAAATGGGAAACAACAAGAGAAGGAGTTATGGACAGTCATGGATCACATCTTGGCTTGTATTTATGCCTATTCAGAGCAGTGTGGGAGCTTTTGGATTTATCAGAATTCACAATAAGTATTCAAAGTATGAAAGTAAAACCTGACCAGGATTTTTATAATACCCCGTGTGGTAGTTTTTAGGGATATTTGTCAATATTTTATCTCTTTCCAATACACAGTAGGATTTTACTTCCTCATATCTTTAAATTAGGAAGAAACATATACATTAACTTGGACATTAGAGAGGGAGCACTAGCTGCATTCATCCCTTCTGGGAAGAAACTTTAAGAGTTTGTGCTTGTAAAAATGTTTCCTATTGCTGTTGTTATTATGCAGACAGTGATATTAGAGATAGCTGAGAATTCCAGCTTCTATTATAGATTGGCCCACAGCACCCCGGCATCCGATCTTGTCAGATCTCTGAAGCTAAGTAGGGTGAGGCCTGGTTAGTCCTTGCATGGGAGATGGCCTGGGAATATGGAGTGCTGTAGGCTTGGGAGAAGAACCTGGCAGCCCACTCCCCATACAATCATCCATTGAAAACCCTATGAATATCGGAAAAGTACTGACAATAGTGTCAGGCATGGCACAATGTCAGGGAGTGTTTCATCGGTCATATATAGGGTAACTATGAATTGGATCCAACTAAACAGTACCTAACAACAACAATCCTAGACTGACCCCACATGTCTATCAGCTTCTCAAGCTGTGCGGGCTTGCATATTGCTGGTGATGCTGAAAGCTATGCTGCTTGTATTTCAGATACCAGAAGGGCCACTCATAGTAGACAGGTTTCAGTTGAGCTTCCAGACCATGACAGACTAGGGAGAAGGACCCAGCAGACCACTCCCAAAACAATTAGCCATTGGAAATCCTATAAATACCAGAGAAGCACTGTCAGATACAATGTCAGAAAATGAGTGCCCCCGCCCCCTCCGGGCTGGAAGGCACTCAAGAAATGACTGGGGAAGAGTTGCCTCCTCAAGGCAGTCAATATTAATGGTATAGGAAGGGAGTAAAGCCCCTAAGACCTCCTTTTGCTGATATGGCATGACTCAAAATGAGAAGAAACACAGTGACTGAAACATTGTACTCAAACATAAAAAGATTGTGTGCATGGCACAATGTTGAGTGTTTCATTCTGTTATATAAAAGGTCACTATGAGTCAAATCTAACTCAAGGGTACACAATGACAAAAAGAAAAAAAAACAAGAAAAAAAAAAAAAACTCTTAACAATCCTAGATTGAATAAGTGTAAAATGTATTCAGTTTTCTAGAACTACTATTAACAAAAGCTACAAATTTCTGGTTTAAACAAGAAAAATTAGTTCCACACAGTTTTTGAAGCCAAAATCGATGTACCATGGAGTCCCTTTGAAAGTTCTAGGGAAGAATCCTTCCTTATCTCTCCTTGCTTTCGGTAGCTCCCGGCCTTACAAGGTTTACAGGTGCATTACTGAACTCTCTCTCCACCATCACAGTATGTGCCATATGTGTTTCTTTGTATACTTTCCTATCTCTCATAAGGTCACCTTCCCAGATTTAGGACACACCTTAATCCAGTGTGATTTCATCTCAATTCTAATTTAAGAGTATATTTTCTGATAAAGACACATTTCAAGGTTACAGATGGACATGAATTTGGGGGAACATACTGAACCCATTACATAGTACATGTGATATAAGCAAGAAATCAAAACTATTGCTTTTAGCTATCATGAATTTGGAATTGTTTGTTATTGCAAAAAATACTAAACCATCCTAAATTCTATCCCCCTTTGTAAAAGGGTAGTTTTGGAACTGAGCTGATAAAAGTTCTTTAGCATAAACATTTTTTCATTAGTAATATTAAATGCATTTGGTATTAGTACAATTAATTAATGTCCACACAAAAGTAAATAACTGAGCTTGTTCCCATAAAGGACTAGTTTGACAATTTTAACCTACTTAACTAGTAATTTAGTTAAGCAGAAGCAGTCGAAGATAGGCTGTGAGCATAGATGAACTTGTGGGCATGGGTATCAGAATAAATGGGAAACAAACTAATATCTGTTAGCATCCAATAAATATCTAACACTGTTATAGACCCTTCTCATATATTTTATCTCATTCGTCCTCCTAACACAACTGTTAAGTATATTAATCCCCATTTCACACATGATGAAGCTGAAGCTCAGAGACTTTAAGCAATTTGGCGAAGGCTATAAAGCCAGCAAGGAGCAGAGTCTGAATTCTAATCTAAGATTACTGATTAACAAAGACCACTTTCTTTCCATTGTACTGCACATTAGTAGACTGAAATAATTTGATTTAATTGTTCAATGGCTTTAGAGACTAGTCAAATCTTTTATAACCCATAGAGCTATTTAAAGACACAGCTAGGACAAGTAGCTCAAATTAGAAACTATCTAATCTTCTTTGCAAGATGAGCTTTGACTTTGCTTTATAAAAGTGTAACTGCCCTACAGAAGGTAGAAGACTGGCTAAAGAAAAATCAATTTGTGCCATTTGATTCTAAGCATAATGAACCATCAAGAAAAAGGAAGAATAAAATAGAGGTATGACAATCACCGTGATTATTTGTTATAAGTCTTAGTCTAATTTTATTCTTTTACGAGGTAACAAAGAACTCAACTCCATCTTCATTGACTGAAATGTTTCACTGAATAACCAATATGAATGTGCTGAAGATTTGGTAAATAATATATTATTTATCAAAGATCAAAATGTTCAGTTTCGTTGCATTTGTCTAGAATCCCATACTTAATTCCAATTGTTTTTTCTCTTGCTTGCATGCAATGGGGTTGCCAGAATAAATGAATCATTTTATATTTAGTTTTGGACATACGCCCATGAACATCAGTTATGATTTTAAAGATCTGAAGGTCACAATTACTTAGAATTTTGTAAAAGTAAATTCATTTATCCTGTCAAGAAATTAAAACTTTTCCAAATTATATCTTAAAACATTTAGAAGATTTCACTTCTTGTTTCTTTGTTACTAAACCTAGAAAGTAATTACAAATAGATAATCCCAAGTAAATTATGGACTCCAAATCCTTAAGACTGAACACAAAAATAAATAATTTTCTTCTGTGTATAATGGATATGACTCTTTTATGAGTTCCTCACTTCCATGATTTAAGCCCTATAAGAAAGCATTTAGTAAAATCTCATGAGAATTCTAAATTAACTCATGTATATATTCATTTATGGTATAGGCTAGCTATGCATGTTCTATTTGACTGTTATCTGCTAATTTGTAAGTTCTAGATACTGTGCTTCAAACTTAAGCTAACTGAATAGAAATTATATTATATTCAAATACTTTTCAATATTTCAAATTTCATTGAATGCTTCAGTTATACATCAAATAAAATTTACTCAAAATTGTACTTCAATTGTCATAAATTATGTTGTAGTTAATTACAACATAGAAATTCTTCTTAGATTAAAGTTCAGTTTACAAGACTACAATCCAAAGATACCACATGGACAGCAAACAAGTGTATTTCCTTCAACAATTTTAGAAGCAACAAGGCTTAAAGGCCCCCCTATGCCTGTCAGCTTGTCATGTCATGGCGCTTGTATGTTGCTGTGATATTGAAAGCTATGCCACCCGTATTTCAATCACCAGCAGGGCCATCCATGGTGGGCAGGTTTCAGCTGAGCTTCCAGACTAAAACAGACTAGGGAGAAGGACTGACAGCCCATTCCCAAAACAATTAGACATTAAAAACCCTGTAAATAGCGGAGAAGCACTGTCAGAAATAGTCCCAGAAAATGAGCCCCTGCACTGGAAGGCAACCAAGAAATGACTGGGAAAGAGGTGCCTCCTCAAAGTAGAGATGACCTTAATGATGGAAAGGGAGTAAAGCCCCTGGGAACTTCTTCTGCTGATGTGGCATGACTCAGAATGAGAAGAAACACAGTGATTACAACATTGGGCTCAAACATAAAAAGACTGTGTGCTTGACACATAGTCAGGGAGTGTTTTGCTCTGTTGTACATTAGGGTCACTATGAGTTGGAACCAACTAGATGTCACCCAACAACAACCATGTTTAAAGAAAAAATCCGGGGACAAATTACTCAAAGTCAGACTCAAGTGTTCAATATCTACGCCTGTGGCCAGTTTTCCTGGGTAAGATATATGATTAGTTAGAGGACAGTGCATATAAAATGACATATGAACAACTGATCTTTAAAATAGTGAGAATTAAATAGTTAAATCATAAATCTGAGGAACTCAAGGCAGAAAATACGTAATAGTGAAAGAATCCTTGAGTTCAGTAGCTCCCATGAAAATGATTTTTTTTCATATCATAGACAGCACAGAATCAGCTTTCTCATCACAAGAGGGCTAGGAGTTTAGAAAACCTTCCTGGCACTCTAGGTGCCATCAAGTCGGTGTTCAACTCATAGTGACCCTATATACAACAGACGAAACACTATTGTCAGTGTTACTCTGCTATTCATAGGGTTTTCAATGGAAGATTGTTTTGCGGGAGTGGGTTTCTGGGTCCTTCTCCCAAGCCTACAGCACCTGGTGTTCCCAGGCGGTCCAAGTATTAACCAGGCCTGACCCTGCTTAGCTTCCAAGATCTGACGGGATCTGAAGCCACAGGACTACGGCTGTAGGCTCCTATCACTGTAGTATGCCTTAAAGGCATTTAAACAGAAAGAGACATAAAGAATGACTAGAAAGTTATACATGAAATTTGTATATATCAATAGAGAGTACAGAGACCTATCACAAAGAATACAATGGCTGAGGCAGATGTTTCTGAGCACTACAAAGCTACAGATGGTTTTGTGTGATTGTGATTAAATTCTATTCACAAAAACTGGGATAACTGGAAATATAGGCATAAAAGCAATTAAGAATTGGTACTTAAATCTTAACATTGAAAAACTTTAGGAAAGAATATACAATTCCCACCTAAAAATGTTGAATAACCTAGGCGGGCATAGCTGCTCATGAGACTACTTTCCTGGAAGAAATATCTTGGAACCTCAATCTATCCAGGAAGTTTTACTTTGAAAATCATGTGTAGAACATTGAAGGAAGAAGAGAGAAATTTTCAAAGCTAAAGGAATTAAATCAGTAGTGTAGATAGAGATTGGATAAATTCTAAAGGAGGTAGAAAGCACCAAGCCATGGCATGATGTGAGTCATAATGCCGGCGGGTTAACCCAAGCATTTCAAGATCCAAACTTGAAAATGGTTAGGGAGTACTTAGGATTTTCTTTTATCCAAACAGTATATAAATCTTGCCTATCCAACATAGACTCTCAAAGTAGGGATGGATGGAGGGAAGGACAGAAGGAGGGCAGGGGGAGCAGCATATAAATCTTGTGTGAGATCCGTCCTGAGATTTCCATAAAATAGCCCAGTTCTCTTTCTCCAGGTGAGTTTATTCTTTTTCTATAGACTGTAAAATAAGTTATATATTAACCAAATGTATGTTGTTAGGTGCTGTGGAGTCTGATCCAACTCATAGTGACCCTGTATACACCAAAAGGAAACCTTACCCAATACTGTGCTATGCACACAATTATTTTATGTTTGAGCCTAATGTTGCAGTCACTGTTTCTTCTCATTCTGAGTCATGTAACATCAGCATATGGAGGTCCTAGGGGCTTTACTCCATTCCCATCATTAACAGTGACTGTGCTTTGAGGGGGGAACTCATCCCCAGTTTCTTGATGACCTTCCAATCTTTGATGGCTCATTTTCTAGTATTATATTTGACACTGCCTCTCTGTTATTCATATGGATTTCAGTGGTTAATTGTTTCGGGAGTGGGCTGCCAGGTCCTTGTCCTTAGTCTCTCTTAGTCTGTAAGCTCAGCTGAAACCTGTCCAATGCTGGTATCTGAGAAATTGGTGGCATAGCTTTCAGCATCACAGCAACATGCAAGCCCCCACAGCACAGCAAGCTGACAGACACGTGAGGAGCCAGGTATATAGCAATTGCTTTTTAAAGGTTTGTCCTAAGGGAAATAATAATAATAATAATAATAATAATAATAATAATATTATTATTAATAGCTCAGCACTTTGGCATACATCTGTAATCCTAGGACCTGGGAGGCTAAAGCAGGAGAATTACAAGTTCAAGGCAAAAGGAAGCCTACATAACTTAGTGAGACCTTGTCTCAAAAAAAGTACAAAATAAAAAGGCATTTGGGTGCAGCTCAGTGACAGAGCACTTGCCTAGAACACATAGGACCCTCTATTCAACCCAGTATTCGAAATAAAATAAAATAAAATAAAATAAAAGCTTAGCCTGCTTTAAACCATTACATTTTTTTCATTTAAATGATTTCAAAGGAAATCCAGTGCCCAATTTGCTTTCTAGATTACACTTTCCCAAGAAGAAGACTATATTAATGAGATTAGCTAAATTGGTCATTTATTTTTGCTACTATGAGGAAGCACAGGAAGGCAGAGAGAGTAAAGGAGAGGAGGCATCACTTGCCAACTAAGGGCATAAGTCATTCTCCCACTTGTGAGCACTTGCAATTGAATGAGAAAGAGGAAGTCTTTGTTGTAAACCTAGAGGGCTTCTTTTCATTTCTGAGATTTTTTTTTTTAAAGGAAAGAAAAACAATGAGAAAAGTTGGTTCTAATGAGAGTGCTCACACCTAACCTGAACTTCACCTAGCTTGTGAACACTTGTTTCCAGTTGTTCAAGAGATCCTGTACTTAGCTTGGGCTCACATCCCAGCACCATGAAAAATGGTAAAAGGACAGGGCAATCTACTCTCAAAACAACCTCAAAAAACAATCAGCCATGGAAAAAGCCTGTGAACAGCAGAGAAGCCCTGACACAGTGCCAGCCATGACGCAGTGTCGGGGAGAGTTTCATCTGTTGTATAATGGGTTGCTATGAGTTAGACCGGACTCCATAGCACCTAAAAATATCATTCTTATTGATAATCATTGGCAATACATAATTTTTACTTGTCATCTTTTCACTTTTAGAAAGAGGAAGATGATTTTATAAATTGGTTTTACTCTGTTGTACTTAATATTGTGAAAGCCTAAAAATAGGTTTTATGTCACCTGATAGCCACCTGGCACAGTGGATGTCTATAAATAACAGTAGAATGAATGCAATTAATGAATGAGCCACCATTCATGTGCATAAATGTTTTTCTGAGTTTATAACTGCAAGATTAAACTGCTCCTAGAAACAGAGTAAAGCACAGCACAAACCCCCTTCTCTCACCCCAGCTTAGCTCTTTCCCTCCTAACAGACACAGGAGGGTAAAACTAAGGGCTTCTTGACTTCCCCTCAGGCTCCTTTGTCTCTCCAGGGTCGTCATTTCCAAAACTTTCACTTACACTTTGCCTTTTCTTTTATCTCCCTTCTCTAACAATAGTTTACCAGTTTTTTTCTTTTTCTAATATTCTAGCATTATGACTCAATATTGGCCAGCAGCTGTGCCCCTGTGGTATCTGATCCCATCAGATCTGGAAGCTAAGCAGGCTTGGGCCTGGGTAGCCCATGGATAGGAAACCGCCTGGGAACACTGGGTACTGTAGGCTTGGGAGAAGGACCCAGTAGCCCACTCCTAAAGCAATCTGCCATTGAAAACCCTATGAACAGCAGAATAGCACTGATACAGTGTGGGGCATGGCACAGTGTCAGGGAGGGTTTTGACCTGTTGTACACAGAGCTGCTATGAGTTAGACACACTTGAGGGCACCTAACAACAACATGACTCAATACTACCCTATGATGAAAGCTGTAAACATTACAGAAAAAGCATAAAGAGATGAAAGAACATATATTCTATCAAAATTCACCAGTTAATAACAATCAGAGAGGTTCTAATTTTGACTACTCTAGAGAGCTGGGATTTAACTCAGTTCGTAGAGCACTGCTCTGTGGTCTCTGTGGTCCTGAGTTCGATTCCCAGCACCGCAAAATGGGAGAAGGATGTGGCAACCCACTCCCAAGGCAATCCCGAAACAGTCAGCCATTGAAAACCCTACGAGGGTCCCTATGAGTTGGATATCGACTTGACAGCACCTAACAACAACAGAGGAAATTAAATTTTTGTAAATTTTCTCCAGAAACCTTGAAAATTAAGTCTATCTTCTCATACGCTGGCTGTCTCATTTGGGCCATCTCTTTTAACAGGTGTGTTCTCAGGGAACGTAAACTAATTGCAATTTGGCCAGATGCAACTAAAATGACAATTACTCCCTGCCCACGCCCAATATCTAATGTATTTTTAATTGATTTTGGATCATCTATGCCACTGATTTCCCCTGAGTACACATGTGGAGGTAAGTTGATATAATGACATGTGAAGAGAAGTATTTAATATTTAGATATAGGCTAAATTATTTGCAGAAAGTTGAATTTTCTCTTCTGTTTGCTCATCATGCAGAGTTACCCTTAGCTGCCACCTGTGAGCAGCTTTTAATTCTTAGAGAAAGCAGTTTGATTAGCACGCAGCTTTGAAAATAAGTGTGATACTTTCTTGGTTGTCTTCTTTGATCATTTGCTCTGAGAGACGTGAGTTGCCATGTGTGCAGAGGCTCAGTGGCCCCAAGGAGAGGTCTCTAAGGTGGATGACCACAGCCCCCCCCCCCCACCAGCCAGCATTACCTTACCGGGTACATGACTGAGCCTTGGGTGTGGACACTTGGGCCTCCACAGTCTTTGGATGGCTGCAAGAATGGTCATCTTTACCACAATTTCCTCAGATAGGAACCCAAACCAACAACCTAATCCATCTCCAAATTCCTGACCTTCAGTAAGTGTGAGATATAAATATTTTTATTTACTTGCTAAGATTAGGATAACACAAGAATAAACAACTGATATAATTTTACTTGAACTTAGAAAACTATCCAGCAGTGGGGCACAGTGGTGCACGCCTGTCATCCCAGTGACTCAGGAGGCAAAAGCAGGAGGATCACAAGTTCAAGGTCAGAGGCAGCCTGTGTAACTTAGCAAAATGCTGCCTCAAATAAAAAGCAAAAGACAAACAAAAAAGGCTGGGGAAATTCATCCAGTGGTAGAACACTTGCAAAGCTTGTGTGAGCCCTGGGTTCAATCCCTAAGTACTGTGGAAAAAAGAACAAAAAAGAAAAAAATAATGAAGACAAAAGAAAGGAAAGGAAAAGAATAGAAAAAAGAAAAGAAAAGAGGAAAGAAAAGAAAACAAAAGAAAACTCCCCAGCTATTCATTCAAGAATCATGCCTTTTATGCTTCTAGGCTTCAGCCCACCTCCCTAGATTATATTAAAGTGGGGAGCATACAGGAATATCCCCAGCAATAAGGGGGGGTCATTTGCTTTGTACTTTTTCTCATTGTTTTTGACAATTCTAGGAGAACAACTTCAGACAAATCTGTATCGCTACAATTTTATGCCTTTATGTTCTTCCCTATAACACACTTTCAAATCTCTATGTTCAACAAAACCCATAAATCTATAAACACAAGGAATTCTGTTTTTATGAGTTATGTCAGCATCTTATTCCCAAAATGTGTTGTAAATGTATTAAGAAAGTTATCCCTAGTTTTATTTGTAGCACAGGAATAAAGAATAGCCACAGGAACCAAGAACAGCTCAGCGGATGTTAGGAAAATCCTTTCTGTTCAATCTAATAAATTCCCATATTCTTTTAGACAGGGACTTTGGGTCATTACACTTTCTTCTTCAGAGAGCTCCTTTGTGTGGCCTTGAAGCAAAGAAATAAATCAGTTAACTGAATAGGTATTTAATCTCTTTCTAGGTTCAGGAAAAGCAAGAAGATTAGGATTCATGGTCATTTCACTGAAAAGATCTTGACCAGATAACTGTAATTTTCTGGGTGGTACAATTTAGGTATTTTTAGATGAAAGTAGCTAAGTTTACTAATCAAGTGAGGTTAAAAAAAAAAAAAAAAAAAAAAAGCTTCTAGCCAGACACAGTAATACATGCCCATAATCCCAATGGTTGCGAAGTAGAGGCAGGAGGATTGTGAGTTCAAGGCCAAAGGCACCTTGTATAATGTAGAAAGACCTTGACTCAAACTGAAAGATGGTCTGGGAGTGCAGTCTGGTGCCAAAGCACTTGCAAAAGTGTGTATGAGGCCCTGGGTTCAACCCCCAAGTAATGCAAATAATAATAATAATAATAATAATAATAATAATAATAATAATAATCAGCTGATTAAAAACATAAAAAGTAAAAGTATCTCATTTCAGAAGCTAAATATTATCTTCATCAAATCTCTTATTTCAGGTATTCACCAAGCAGTAAGTATACTCAATAAAATAAGTAAAATTCTCAGTTTACACATTTTCTTTTTCCTCTCATTTACCTCCACTCTACCCACCCCACCAAAGCTGATGTCAGAGCTTTCCTTGAATAATTAAAAGTATACTTAGTGTTGACTCCATGAAAATATGATTTAAAAAAAGGCATGGGAGAGTTTTGTCTTTTAGGGAGAAGATCTACCTTTGTGTGGCACACGCCCAGGTAATGGGGAAAGAGGAGAGGTGCTGGGCTCACCAAGTCGCTCAGAGCAATAACAGCACAGAGGAGGCGAGGAAGGCCTGTATGAGGTTGCATTTTCCGCGTCCTTTACTCAAATGTTAAACTGAGGGATTTGGAACATGTGGCCATTTTCACAGCAGCCCACACCTGCCAGTTAATCCCCTGTCAGTGACTACATGAATCAACTTAATGCGAGGAGGGAGAGTCTACAAGTGCATTAAATGCCACTGCACAGCATTCTGAGCAGAGCCTATGACACATGTAAACCGTGCAGAGACTCCCTTCTTCTCCTTCCTTTTCCTTTCCTAAAGGCAGTGAGAATCTTGCCTCCTTTCTGTCCCATTTAATCCTGCTGCTATTGACTGTTTTACTCATCAGTCACTTTCAGATCTGTAACCTTTTGTATGCCTCCCTCATTCCTTGATGGATCTACTACTCAGAAATTAAGAGACTCATAAAGACAAAGAATGTTACCACTTTGCATGTGTTGAAATTTTACTCAGTAGCATTGCCATTTTCGGAATAAAATATATTTGTCCTTATTAGCAAACCAGCAATGTTTTAACCTAGTTTCCATCACTAATACTGCTTCACTTTTGTGAAATTATAATATCCAATGAAATTAAACCAAGCTGTTCTGTCTTTTGAGGGTTTTTTTTTTCCTTTCACTCATGAGATGCATAATACTAAAGCTGATTGCCTGGCTGACTCCATTATTAGATAACCCCAAAATGTCAAATGTCACTGTTTAAATTAGGTGAGCAAAGCAGAATTACTCATCCCACATAGGAAAACTGTGAACCATTATCAAATCAGTGAAAAGAAGAAAAGAAGCTTATAGAAATTTAGCACTTTGAAATTAATAATCAGGGTTTAGCTTCTATGCTCATCTTTTTTTTTTTTATATTTTCCACTTCATTTCCATTGGTTAACTGCAAGCCAATACATTCAGAGGGAGCAATTAAACTCTCTTGACACCATGAACCTTGCTGAGCTGGGTTATGACACCATGAGCAATTATATGGTCCAATGTAGCTCTTCAAAATATAATCAGCTTCCTTCTGTTTTATTCTAAGAGATAGTCAGTGCTCAAAGGTGATTACTAATATTGCTTGTTTGGAGTATTGCTTATTTATCTGTGGTTATTTTCAAATTCTCCTAAGAAATATTTCTATCATTACTAACTTCACTTGGTAAATCAAAGTTGGTTCTTTTCCTTCTTTTCACTGATAATGGGTCAGGTAAAATTCAGGTAAGCAGATCTTAAAGCTAAAATCTTAACATTAATGCTCTACTAGTACTAAGGTTATGGGACTTTTCAAAAGAAAGTAAAAGTATTGTAATAAAAAATACTGCTATTTAGGTTTGATTTTGCACATAAATTTAGATTGTTGAAATGAATAAATGCATTTGTAAGATATGATTGCAAAACTCATGGTCATGAGGACTAACCCAGGAAGAACCCTGTCCCAGGAACACATTCCACAGGGAAGCTCTGAGCTCCAATACTGAATGGAGTGTTCTGTTATCAGTGTCTGTTTATTTATAAAATGGAATAAGAGTATTAGTTTGGGGATCACCTATAACAGAAATTTTATTGCTTAGTGAGGTTTCTTATTGATGTTTTGGTTTTGTTTTGTGTTTTTTAACTTTCATGTTGAGTCTAGTTAAAGTGCTATTTAACAAGTACAGCAGTTCAGGTCCTTAACACAATAAAAGTTTCTCACTGGAAAAAAAATTACTGCTCACTGAAAAAAATTGCATGAGACACATTCTATTTCAGGAGATTCTAAAAATTCCTGTATCTGGCACAGCTAATAATAGAAAGTAAATTAGAGAAGTAAGCCTCAAGAGTTTAGTGACTATGTAGCTATGAGTAAGTGCTATTTGTGCCTGATACAGTCTTCTAAACAATAGAAATTGCTAAGGTGGGAAAGAAGAAGTTAGCAAGATAAAAAGCCTTAAAAATGTGGCTTTGAAGTAACCATAAATTTTCCAAGGAGCTTCTCTATAGTCATTTGTTTCTTGGCAATGCTCCCAAATACTGAACATCCTTTATAGCCGACAAATTAAGAAACACTGTGATGCGAATTTTGTCATTTACATTCTTTACTTGTAAAATAACTAATTTTCCAAGGAAATTCAATGTTTGTGTGTGGGGGTGGACTTCAACCCAAGTGTCACCCTATCTGGGAAGGCTTTCTAAATACCCCTACTCAGGGTTAGTTTTCCTTTCTCTGGACTTCTTTACCACTTCTTTCAAATCATATTAAAGGTAGTCCTAACCCTAACCCTAACCCTAACCCCTAACCCTAACCCTAACCCTAACCCTAACTTTCATCACTAGATAGGTGCTCAGTTCCTTAAGTAAAGGAATCTGGTAATAATCAGTTTAGTATTTCCAGAGCCTGATTTCATATCCAGCATTTATTAAACACATGAAGAACTATAGCTATTATTATTCACACAAAAAATATTGACTTATATTTGATTATAGGATATATATTTATCCAGAAATGAATGTAAGTGGCAAGATAGTAATTCAGCTGGACCAACATAAAAAGGAAGAGCTCATGACAAGGGTGCATTTTTCTCTTTCCTATCTGAAGTGTTCAGCTTGCTGAAACCACAAATATTCAATTTGCAAACTAGTTTACCTTATATCATAGAAACATTAGATATGTATAGGTAATTCCCAACAGAGATTTACAAGTTCTGGTTCATAACCACAATTCTATACAAGAAATCAAGCTATTATGAAAAAGCTAAATTATACCTTTCCCTAATTAATATGTATATTGCAAATAATTCAAAGTATAAGGAAATGATTTGAATATTGTAAAGTACCATAACCGTGGGCCCTTAAAATTGGACAGAAGAGTTAAATTTTAAGTCCCTGAAACTGGAGATGAATAATAAAGTTTCAGACACCAAATCCCTAGAAATAACAGGTATGCATTGATCTATGACTTCAATTCATTTCATATGCATCACCATAGATCTTGCACTGAAAATACAACATACCGGCCTGAGTTACTACAGTTGGGAGTCCTGGTTTTTCATGAAAGGAACAGCTTACAGTGGAGAATCCTTGGTAACTTCTCAGGGGAAATCAGACAAGATTTCAGCTGTGAGGAAAAGTAATTTATATGATGTAAAAAAGAATAAATATTGTTGATAGTGGGCCAGGTAAAATTGGTAGTAAGATAAGGATTATCAATATTTAATGAAGAAGGGAAGTATGGTATTGTCTAACTGCACAGGAAAAACTGAGCTCACAATATTTTGTCAATCAATAGAAATACTCCACTTGCTCTATTAAATTAGAAGCTGGTGGAAATTTTTTAAAAGATCAAGAAAATGTGGAGGGTTTGTTTAAAGGTTTAAGCCAGAATAGAAATTATCCAATTGCATTTATTAAGTACATGGTTCCAAAATTTCCAATTAGCACAAATTTTAAAATATTTCAAATTCAAAAATGAAGTAGAAAAATTCTACAGACCACATTTCTGCATGGCTTTTTAAGTTTGAAAACTATCTTATAAAGCAGTAATACATATATTTCCTTATTGACTTTGTAAAATTGAAACTTCTAGAAGAAAAGTCCAGCTCTTTCTTTGGTTGGAGTAAATTGATTGCAATCACACAACAATGCAAAAATGCAGGGCAGGCTGTGAGCTCATCAATCATTTTTCCTCTTCTGTGCCTCAGAGCAGGAAAAGCATGAGAAATTATGTTTTTCTGATTCAAGAGGTTTATGACCTTAAAGATGAAAAGAAGCAACAAAGATCAGTCACTAATGATAATGTCTAGAAACAATTTAAGTTTGGGCAAGATGGTGGATTAGAGGCAGCCTCCATGGCTCAGTTTTTAAGAGTTCTGCTCTGAGCTCTCTGAGGCCCTGCATTCAATCCCTAGCACCACAACCATAGGAGAAGAATGTGGCAGTCCACTCCCAAAGTCATCTGGAAACAATCAGCCATTGAAAACCCAATGAAGGGTTGCCAATGAGTTGGACCCGACTTGACTTGACGGCACCTAACAACAACAAAATCTACGTGACCCAGTAAAACAAAGGAGTAGGGGAATAAGGAGTGGACTGTATTCCCAAGAGAGAAAGACTAGAAAACAAACGCGGGTGTGATTCTGTCTCACAGTGAAGAACAGAGCTGAGCAGTGAGGCTGAGCTGACACATCTCCAGCTGTGGCTCCCCAGTGGGGGAGGGAAGCCAGAGGCTTCATCCCAACAGGTGAGCCTGGAAGCCCTGGCAGGCAGGCTGGCTGTCTCACAGGAAAGCCTACAGTCCTGGAAGAACCTGGATCCATTCAGGGGATTTGGTGGGACAGTGACTCTTCCTGAGGGAGGGCGTCAGCATTGGAGAGGACAGGCATTTCTTTCGCCTTGTGCCTGTCTCAAAGGGTGGGACCAGGCACCACCTCAAGAGGGAACCTATTGTGTGAGACTGAGCAACTCTGGGGGCCTGAAAACAAAGAATAATCACCAGTCAGGAGGCCTGGGGGTGATCTGACCACTCCAGGGTGTGACAGAGAGGGGGAGGTGGGATGTCAGCACCTGAGAAGCCTGGGCAGCAGGAGGCCTGGGCAAAGTGGAGAGTAGCCCCAGGGCTGGGGAGAAGAGCCCAGTGCATCTCCAGGGGAACTTCAGAGACTGGTAACCAGAAACAGGTCAGAGGAAAATGTCAGCATCAACCACCACCACCCCTGCCTAACAGACTCCAAGTTACAGAAAGCCCCAGCCCCTTCAGCACTTGATCCTGTTTGTTCCTGCTGTGCTGGCCATTGGACCCTGCAAGGGGCAAGTGCTATACCATGGTGCAGGACCTGCAGGACTTTTGTTATTTTTGTTTTGAGGCAGGGTCTCATTCAGTTTTGCAGGCTGCCTCTGGCCTGGGGCTCAAGATCTTTTTGCTTCAGGCTCCCAAGATGCTGGGGTTGGAGGTATACACCATGGTGTCTGCCTGGCTCTTTCTTTCTTTCTTTCTTTCTTTCTTTCTTTCTTTCTTTCTTTCATTTCTCTCTTCCTCTCTCTCTCTCTCTCTCTCTCTCTCTCTCTCTCTCTCTCGCATTAATTTTGTTTACCTGATCTTTTTTTTCTAATGTTAATTCTTGTCTTTATTTTTATGTTTCTTTTCTCTTTTGCTGCCTGTGTATGTCTCTTTTATTACGTACTACACTGCTGGCGGTAATGCAGGTTGGTGCAGCCACTCTGGAAATCAGTATGGAGGTTCCTCAAAGAACTAAAAATAGAACTGCCATATGACTTGGCTGTTCCACTCCTGGGTATATATCCAAAGGAATGTAAGTCAACATAATTCAGAAATACCTGCTCACCCATGTTTTTCACAATAATCAAGACATGGAATAAACCTAGGCGACCATCAACAGATGAGTGGATAAGGAAAATGTTGTATGTATACACTATAGAGATTTATTTAGCCATAAAGTAGGACAAAATTATGGCATTTTCTGGAAAATGGCTGGAACTAGAGATCATCATTTTAAGCAAACTAAGCCAGACCCAGAAAGTCAAACATCACGTTTTCTCTCATATGTGGACGTTAGATTTTAATATATATTCAGTATTAAAATACATTGGTCATGAAAGTAGAAGGGGGCCTACAAAAAGGGAGAAAAGGAATTAAAGTAAAGAGATAGGGCCAGTAAGAAAGGGTAGTGAGGGAAAGGAAGAGAAGTAATCACATTTTGCTCATAAGGCAATATCTGGATACACACACACACACAAACAGGGGGTCATTGAAGGGGAGAAAGGGGACCAATTATGGGAGGAGGGTCACGGTCACGGCAGGGAAATGGGAGAAGTGAACATGAGCAATATACAAAGAGAGGCCAGTGTGGAAATGTCTCAACGAAACCCTTTAAGTTGTACACTAAAAAAATTACTAATAAAAGTAAAATAAATGGAATGGTTAGATAGGTCTTGATTTTTTCAGTTTAGACTGAGGTTGTTTATTCATAATTTTTATCTATTTCCATTGGAGTTGTTGGTCTTTACTTAGTAGTAGAAAAATACATAACCATGTATATCTATAATTTAAGTGTGAGTGCAAATACCATATGTGTATGTATATATATTTATATATGAGGCTATTACCCATTAGTTATATGCATTGGAAATTACTTCAATTTTCATTTGTCCAATTACCTTCTTTATACTTTCTTCTGATTGTTAAATGTTCTTTTTACTATAACTCAATTTATCTAACTTTTCATTTAGTCCTGCATGAGCTTATTAAAAATATTCTCCTATCATAAAACCATAAAGAAATTCTATGTTATTTTCCAAAATTTACATGATCTTGATAGTCATATGTAAGTCTATCATCTGCCTGGAATTGCTATCTTGTGGTATGATTCAATATAATCAATTGTCCTAATATTATTTATATATATAGTATTAAAGATTTGTCATATTTAGTTTAGGTTTATCCTTCTGGGATCATATAATACTCCAAGAATAACTAAAATACAATACTAAGCACATTAAGGGCAGAAGTTTGTCTTTGGGGGACATTTATGCTTGAGTTAGTCTATGTTCTTGTTTCTTATCTTCCCCTTCAAAAGTCTTCTTAAAAACCAACAGACTGTAGTTCCTTATCTATGATCTGTGCTATCTGATGACTCTCCTTTTATCTTAAACTATTTTTAGTCTCTTTTTCGTTAGAGAGTATGAGGTAAAGTTACTTCTTTCCTATAGTTGAGGCTGCTTTTAGCCTTCCAGTACTTTTATTTTGTATTTATTTAAATGTTGTATTCATGCTATTTATGGTGTGTAGATGTCAAGGAAGACAATATGCATGGACTTAAACATAATTTCGGGGTCGGGGTTAAAGTACATAATACCAATAGGCTGAAGATGTAACTCGGTGGCACAGCACTTGGGTTCAATCATTGGAACCACAAAAAATCAAAGAAATAGTAGAAGTGCTTTTAATTACTTCTAGTTGAGGCTCATGTATAAAAATACATCAGGAGCCTTGTTGGGGTTTGGCTCAGGCCCGGCAGAGGTCAGAGCCTTGACCAGACACCAAGTGGTGATGGGGACCCACTGAACCGGGTTGTTGTTATGGCCGGTGGCACCAATGAAGGACCTTGGAAGACCTTCAAAGGAAAAAACAGGAAAGGAAGGTTTATTGGGTGCTCCCCAAGTGGGGTGCAACAAGCAAGCAACCCCTAAGCAAGTGCTATAAATGCTGGCTCTAAGCCTGCAGCATTCTATGCTGCAGGCTGAGTGCTGGAACAGCTCAGCCTTAAAGGCACAGCTACAGCAGCTGGTGTTCTGTTGGGCTGGAGGTCAGTTGGTCTTGACTCTCCCAGCTCACCTTCTCTGCCTGCTTCTGCAGATAAACTGACATACCTGCCAGGTAGGGACAGTTATCTAACGAAAATGCCAAGGATAGCCAATCAGGATTAAGGTAGTTAAGGCAGGCCAGGCTGGTCAGGCGCCATCTTTGCTCACTTGATGGGAGGGGCAGGTGTGAGTGAGTGAGATGTGGCCCTGGGGTTAACTAGGGGTCAGCCCCTCAGGCTAATTTGAGGGACCCTAGTTATGGGGTAGATTTAAAAAATCCCCAACAGAGCCTTGCAAAGAAAATCAACATTTTAGCAATCTCTGGGATTCCTAGGGAAAAACATCTTCAAATTAAGGGTGAAAGTCACATTGGCAGTCCTGAATTTCAAACTCTCCAGAAAAGACTCATGACTGATTATGCTATGCAGAGTGGTTTTGTGATAAAAGATGGCCAAAAAAGCCTATAAAAACACTCCTACTTGATAGGGGGTTTTATCTGTTCTTAAGCTATATTTAAGCCTGCAGCTGTAGCCCTGTGGAATCCGATCCCGTCAAATCTCAGAAGCTAAGCAGGGCCGGGCCTGGTTAGTACCTGGATGGGAGACCGCCTGGAAAACCAGGTGCTGCAGGCTTGGGAGAAGAACCTGGCAACCCCCTCCCAAAAATCAATCTACCATTGAAAACCCTATGAACAGCAGAGAAGCACTGACAATAGTGTTTCCTCTGTTGTACAGAGGGTCGCTATGAGTCGGATACCGACTCAATGGCCTCTAACAACAACAACAACAACAAGCTATATTTGAGGTATTGCATCACAAGTTCTCATAATGCTAAGAACACTACAAAGCCTGTTAAATTTCCTAAGATTCTTTCAGCCAGACTTTCCTCTCCTCTAAGACCCCAAGGAGGCCACTACTCACTGGGAGAGGCTGGAGAAAAATAGGAGGAGCAACAACGTGTGATACATTAAAATGTGCATAAATTAAGGATAGGAAATTTGTTGTTAGGTGCCGTCAAGTCGGTATCCGACTCATAGCGACCCTCACAGGGTTTTCAATGGCTGACCATTTCGGGATTGCCTTGGGAGTGGATTGCCAGGCCCTTCTCCCATTTTTGCGGTGCTGGGAATCGAACTCGGGACCTCAGAGACTGCAGCGCAGTGCTCTACCAACTGAGCTAAATCCCAGCCCAAGGATAGGAAATAGGAAGTGTTAATTGCTTTTCATGGTTCAAGTTCAAGCCTTTTTTTAAAAACATGTTTATAATGCAAATAAATTTTAACCTGAAAAATTAATGCTACCCATTTTATCCATTTAAGTGGGGAAAAAGAATCCAAATATTGTTTTACCATTTGGGAAATTTTAATGTGGAGAACTTTGACAGATGTTTATCAATTTTATCCACCTTTTCAAAGAATCATCACTTAGTATCTTTTAAGTCATTTTACTATGTCTCTTTTCATTGTTATTCATTTTGCTCTACTATTTTTAATGCTACTTTCTTCATGTTTGTTGTTGTTGTTGTTGTTGTTAGGTGCCATGGAGGTGGTATCCGACTCATAGCTACCCTCTTAGGGTTTTCAACGGCTGACTGTTTCGGGATTGCCTTGGGAGTGGATTGCCAGGTCCTTCTCCCTTCTTCATGTTTAATTTACTATTATTATTCTAGTCTCTTGAGATGCTTAGCTTATGGATTTTTAAACTTTCTTCTAAAGTATGAATATAATGTCAAATTTCACTTGATGCACATTTTAACTACATTCTATAAGTTCTAGTACAGAAAATTTTGATATATTTAATTCAAAATAGTTTTTAAATTCAATTAAAATTTTTTGATATACATGTTCTATATAAGTATGTTTTTGTTCATTTCTAAACATGGGGATTTAAAAAATAGATTTTTATTGACTTCTAGCTTAAACTTACTGTAGTTATGAAATATATTCTTATAATTTAAATTATTTTCATTTTATGGAGACTGCTTTCTGATCAATGATATAATCAAATTTTCAAAACTACTAGATATACTTAAAGGAACGAGTGACCTTCAATTACGGGATCAGAAGTTGCACTGAAGTTAACTATGTAAAGATTATTTATTATGATGGCCAAATTTTCTATCTTGTGATAGGTTTCATGTCTGCTTTTTCTTGTGAGTTTGTGAAGGTTGTTGTTGTTAGGTGCCGTCGAGTCAATGTCCGACTCATAGTGACCATCATAGGGTTTTCAATGGCTGACTGTTTCGGGGTTGCCTTGGGAGTGGATTGCCAGGTCCTTCTCCCATTTTTGTGCTACTGGGAATTGAACTCGGGACCTCAGAGACTGCAGTGCAGCACTCTACCAACTGAGCTAAATTCCAGCCTGAGTTTATGAATGAGGTAGATAAATAAATTCACTCACAATGATTATAGATTTTTTGTTGCTCTTTTAATTTTATCAGCTTTTACTTTAAAAAATTTGAGTCTATGTAATTAGATTAGTAAAACTTTAAAAAATTGTACTTTCCTTCTGAATATAACTTGTATTATAAAATGTTTCACTTCACCTCTAGTCTCGCTTTTTGCATTAAAATCTACATTTTTGTATAACGATGATTCAGCAATAACAGCTTTCTTTTAATTGATGTTTGCATGGTGTAACTCTTTCATCCTTTTACTTTCAAACTGTTTATTTCCTAGATGTATCCCTCATAAACACAACATAAATGTATTTTCCAATTATATTTTCTAGAAATTCATTGACTATCTGTAGCGAAATGTTTTTCAATTTTTTTCTTTTTACTTATTAATAAAATAACATTATGGTCTATGTATATGGCATGCATCATATTCCTAAATTGTAATGTATTGGTATTCCATGTGCTTTTACAACCTGAATTTTATTTAGTCCTCAATCAATTTTTATTTTCAGGAAAACAAATTTGCCTCATTAGCTCATTTTGTAACTTTGATACTTCTTAAATGTGTGACCTCTAATGATCTATAAAGAACATTAAATTCATCACCACAGTGTAGCAGTGGGAGTGACTTAGTGAATTACCAAAGCACAGCTGCTAAGGGCAAGGTTCTGGAGTAAAACTATTTGTTCCACATATTCATTATATGCAACTTGGCAAAGGATCTGGCCTGCTTGTGTTTGTCTTCTCACCTGAAAAATGATGATACTTTTTTCATAGTGTTGTTGTCAGGATTAAACAGAGTACTATATAAAAAGTGTAGAACACTTCATGATGTGTATTAAGTGCTCAGTGAGATTTACATAAAGAAACAAAGTGACACTATAATGAGTTCTTACCAATGAAACCTCATCTTCTAGATCTTTAATGGTACTTGACAGGCTTTGGCCTCAACTTTTCTCCTGGGTTAATTTCTTGTTATACCTACTATGCAGGAAATTTTTTTACCAACATAGTTGGATGTCTGTGAGCTTTTGCATCTACTGTTTCCATGGCACAAACACTCTATCCTGTGTCTTATGTATTGGAGTTCTCTTTTAAGCCCCCAAACTCAAATCACTCTCAAATCATTTAAAATTCTCCCTATAAATTCCTTGATACACAATATCCACTATTATAGCCACTAGCCACTGGCCATTATTGAGCATTTAAAGTATGACTGATCTAAGTGGATATAAACTCAAATAAAAAATACACCCCAAATTTTGAATGCTTAGTTCAAAAATAAAAGAACATAAACTATCTTATTAATAACTTTATGTTGGTTTCATATTTAAATTAAAATATTTTGGGTACGTTGGGTTAAATAAAATGTATGATGAAACATATTCACTTGTTTCTTTTTGACTATGAGAAAATTTAGAATGGCATATGTGGCTCACATTGTAATTCTACTGAATGAGGCGGGCCTACACAGAATAACTTCTCCCAGTCATGTGCTCCCACAGAACCCAGAAGATCTATTTCTCATGCAGTATTGGAAGTTGAACCCAGGTCCTCATACATGCTAAGCAAGTGCCTCTACCACTGAGCTGCACCCCCAACCCCTTTTTATTTTTTACTTGGAGATAGGGCCTCACTAATTTGTGCAGGCCGTGACTTGCCTCACACTTGCAACCCTCCTGCCTCAGCCTCCCAAGTCACTGGAATACAGGTGCACACCACAGCACCTGGCTGAAGTATAAATTTCTTTTGTTTTAATATTATCTCACCAGATTATTAGCTCTTAAAGAGCAGGACCAATATTTTATTCATTTTTAGGTTTCTGGCATATCACTTGTGGTCTGTCTGATTTGCAGTGACTATTCAACAAATATTGGTTAAATAAGGCTGATAATGTACTGTATGTGTTTCAGTAAAAATTGGTAAACAAATTAAATTTATAAGGATAATCTGGGTAAAAAATCAGAACAACTATCTGCAATAAGTGCTCCCACATGTAAAATGACAGCTCACTACCTAGGGGTCAGAACAGAATTCTTTGCATCCTAGTAGATCCAAGAGGTATCATTTTCCAAAAATACTTGGTTCATATAATCAAAAAGCACAGAAAGGTTGTAAGTCCTCAGCCATTCTGCACAAAACCATAGAGAAACCTCCTTGAGCAGTTGCTAACCTCTTCACTTTACTACCACCTCTCATTTCCACCAATTCAGGATATAAAACTTTCATTGATTTGTGGACCCCTAGAATAGCATTTGCTCTTTTGTTTAAGATAAATAATCTGTGTTCTATTCTTTCTTAAAGCATCCTATTCCCCAACTTGTGTAATCACTATCAGTGTAATTCAGTTTAACATGCTTTCTCCTGTCTATGAGGTACTGTGCTCAGTCCTGTAAAGGACATGCAATGGAGTCAGACATCTGGCTTCAACAAGCTAATAATGTGTAATGAGAAATGGACATATAAATTAGCTTTAACCAAAAGAAGAAAGAAATAACAGCTTTGCAGACAAATCAAGAATTGTAAGTATACAAAAGAAAAAAATGCAGAAGAAAGAATGGGGCAGAGGCCTCATCTCCTACAGTTTAAGAACTTCATGCAAAGCACAGCTAGATTTTAGGAGGGTCCTTCACAGCTCATCATAAAAGATATAACAAGAAATAAGTAGCACCCAAACCCAAAAACCATTGCTTCATTCTATAGAGAGACTTCTATTCAAACTTATTGAACATCTATTATATGATAGACACTAAAAGCCGGCAGAGGGATGTGAGAATGAATAAAATAAGGAACCCACCTTCAAAGATGGGAACCCAGACCTGAGGTAAAGGAACACAGTTAAAAGCTAGAATGTCATGTAACAAGTATAAATCTAAAGATCTAACCTACAGCAGGAGGACTGTGTTGATAATATTGTTGTGCATACAAAAATTTAGTAAGAGAGTAGATTTTAGGCCAGGCAAATGTCACACACCTGTAATCTCGCAATTTGGGAGGTGGAGGCAGGGATTTTGCAAGTTTGAGGCCAGAGGCAGCCTGAGTAACTTAGTGAGACCCAATCTCAAGAAAAGATAGTAAATAACAAAGGGGCTGGAGGGAGTGCTCAATGTTAGAGCACTTGCAAAGTATGCATGAAGCCCTGGGGTCAACCCCCCAGTACTGCCAGACAGAGAGACAGACCGAGAGAGAGAGAGAGACAGAGAGAGAGAGAGAGAGAGGATGTTAGTTATTATCTCAAAAATGTTACCTACAAAAAGGTGATTGATATGTTAAATTTTCAACCTATAGCAAGCATTTTATTATGGATAATTATCAAAACATTATATTGTGCACATTGAATTTATACGATGAAAAATAAACATAACAACATTTATATTTACAATGGTAAGCTACATAACTAAATTTTTTTACTTGAGTCCAAGACAACCTAAGATGGTCTAATTAGTAGTTTAAATATTGAGATTTCCTATTCAATTATTTGTGTTTTCCATGTTTGTTCAGCCTTTATCTATTGCCTTTAAACTCCCAAAAATCCAAAAGCATATGTACCATCATAACAAGTAAATTTATGTCCAGAATTTTCCTTTCCCAAAGCACTTTTTTTTTTTAACCTTTAGAGTATATACTGGTATCTGCTTTGGTGACCTCCCTGCATTCTCCATTGCCAGGCATCATTGTGACATTATATGGAAAGCTCTTTTTATAATAATAATAATAATAATAATAATAATAATAATAATAATAATATAATAATAATAATAATAGAAATAAATTGTAGTTTCAGAAAATGGCTCAACTTAAGACATGGTTCTCTCATATGTCTGTCAGTTTGCTATACTGTATACTGTCGGGACTTGTGTGTTGCTGTGATGCTAAAAGCTGTGCCACCAGCTATGGACAGGTTTCAGCTGAGCTTCCAGACTAAGACTAAGGAAGAAGGACCTGGCAGCCCACTCTCAAAACAATTAGCCTTTGAAAACCCTGTGAATAGTGGAGAAGCACTGTCAAATATAGTGCTGGAAAATGAGCACCCTATCTGGATGGAAGACATTCAAGAAATGACTGGGGAAAAATTGCCTCCTCAAAGTAGAGTTGACCTTAAAGCCCCTGGGACTTCCTTTTGCTGGTGGGGCATGACTCATAATGAGAAGAAACATAGTGGCTGCAACATTGGGCTCAAACATGAAGAGATTATGTGCTTGAAACAGTGTTGGGTAGTGTTTCATTGTGTTGTACATAGGGTTACTATGAGTCAGACCCAAACTCAAGGCACCTATCAAAAACAACAGCAGCAGCAAGATATGGTTAGTTACAACAAGTATCTGCTGATTTCAAGGCACTATATTTCAAACGCCTGCAGCCATAGCCCTGTGGCATCTGATCCCGTCAGATCTCGGAAGCTAAGCAGGGTCTGGCCTGGTTAGTACCTGGATGGGAGACCGCCTGGGAACACCAGAAGCTGTAGGCTTGGGAGAAGGACCTGGTAACCCCCTCCCAAAAATCAATCTGCCATTGAAAACCCTATGAACAGCAGAGAAGCACTGGCAGTAGTGTTTCCCCTGTGGTACAGAGGGTCGCTATGAGTTGGATACCGACTCGACAGCACCTAACAACAACAACAACAACATATTTCAAACAGACTTTCACCTAAGCCCCTCTAAAAATGAGTTTAAAATAACTAAAATAACTGATAAAATAACTAAAAGGGATTTAAGTTTCCTTGAACAGATTGACAACCGTCAAAAGGCCAACTCCTTTAACCTCCTTGACCTCAGACTGAAGGCGTCTTCCAACTGCAAGAGCAAAGAGATGCACTGAAAACGCAGATCGTGCACTGAAGGGGACTACGTGATGGAAAAGTGCAGTGGAGCCTCTGTGTTGCAGTGATTGTCAGTTTGACTGGATTGAGAGAGGCCTAGGCTGTCATAAAGCACACCTCTGGTGTGTCTGTGAGGGCACTTCCAGGAAGAATTCACTGAGTGAGAGGTGCTGCCCTGAATGAGGTTGGCATCACAAAAGGGGGAGAGGAGAAAGCCAGGAGAGAGCCTGCAATGCAGGCATTCTTCCTCCCTGCTTCCTGGCCACCGTGGTGTGAACTGAAAGGTTCTGCCATGTCCTCCCTGCCATGGTGGGCTGGAGCCTCAGACATCATGAACCAGAATGAATCCTTCATCCCTTAAGGTGCTCTGGGAGGTATTTTGTCACAGCGACCAGAAAGCTAACTAACACAGTCGCATTGGGCTAATTCAGGACTGAACGCTTTATTGGCATCTTTATTTTAGCAATATACCATATATATGGGTACTATATTTCTAAGTCCACAAAGAGGAATGGTAGCTCCTATAAAAATGTAATCTTATGATTGTTTGCCTGTTTTACACAGGGGATTGTTATTAATGGAATTTTTGTATCCTTCCATATTCATCCTACATGCCTATGGTATTTAAAGATGAGGTGGTAATTAGGTTTAGATGAAGTCATGAAGTTAGAGCCTTCATAATGGTATCTGTGCTCTTCAGATAAAGAAATGCAAAGAAAAGAAGAAAAGGAAAGAACAACATAGAAATTCATCTTTCTAAGATTAAACTAAGTTCAAACTGTCCTGGGCATTTAAACTCTTCAAAGAATGCATTTTTGACTTAAATGTGTTTTTGGATTCATTCTCCATCTAATGGCATTATTGTCTATATACCTTGGTTCAGAATAAAATGTCAGATACCTGGAATTACTGCACAGGAAGTACAGCTGATATGGGAAAAGCAAGGTGACAGAATTCACTACTACTCTGCCACATGAAGACGCAGAATGCAGCTATCTGCAAGCCAGGTGGCAGGCCTTCACCAGACACCTAATCTTCTGTCACCTTGATCTTGAACTTCCCAGCCTCCAGAAATGTGAGAAATAAATGCCATACATTCTATGGGATTTTTCTATGGTGGCTCAAACAGACTAACTCATATCTGTACAATGCCCTGGATTGTGACGTTCATGGAATTTGCCAAAGCAATTGCCTAGAAGAAGGACTCCAACATTCACTCCACTGCATCTGTTTCTCTTTGTTGCAACAGGACAGCGTCCGAAGTCAGGAGTCTTACTGGCGATATTTACTAGACTCCCTTCAATCCTCGATGTATCAACACTGTAAACCTAAGAATTATTTGCTCAGGGAAAATCCATCTTAAAGTTATACAAGTGTCCACTGCAGCTTCTGCTGAGGATTAGAGTCACTAAGGAGACACCGAGAGAGGGATTAAAGTGTGTGATGGCTCTATTTGACATCACAACAACTCATGCTAAGCGCTTTGCACAAGGCCAAGCACTAAGTAAGGGACAGGGACACATCAAGGGCCTTATTCATAACTCTTCCCCTTCTGGTCCAGTTTGACTACAGAGCAGCAGCTGTGGCCATACAGAGGCTGTCCTTCCCTCCCATGCAGTAACTGACCACGCACACGGTTAGCAAACTGAGCATTGCTGTCTCAAAGATGATAGCCTGACGGCCACACAACCCCTGAGCAGCTTAGAAGCTCCCAGGTTAGTGAGCGAAAATAAGCTGCCAGGAGAAACATTACAATCTAATAAAACAATTGCTATAAAACAATTATTTCAAGAAATGTCATAGAATCAGGAAAGGGTGTGATTTCAGTGGCTGATAATTTGGTTCTTCCCTGTACCATGACACCTTCAAAAAGAAGCATCACTCTATTTACATATTAATTCAGTGATGTTACATATAACATCAGCCTGGCAGGGGCCTTGGTGTCAGTGAACTACACCCCTATAATTGAGGCACACACAGCCTGATGATAGCGAGAGAGAAGTAAAACCTTTCTGATTTCAGTACAGGACTGAACATAGGGCATTTTCAACATATTGGACATATAGTGTGAGCCAGACACTATCCCAATAGTTTACCTCTGCCTGCCTCACACCCACTAAGGTAGCTATAATTGTTATCCTCATTTTAACAAAGAAAACACTGCCTGCTCACACCCACTAAGGTAGCTATAATTGTTATCCTCATTTTAACAAAGAAAACACTGAAGCATAGATAATTTGACTTATTTTTTTTTTTTTTTTTTGCCTAACATCACAGAGCTAATAAGTAAAAATCATGGGGATTTTATTTTTTAAATAGGACTTAAAAACTACTCTTCAACCATTCAAATGCACTACTTTTTGCAGCTTATTAGCTGGCACTGACCACTGAATTTCTTGTTCTATAAATCTCCCATCCATACAATAATGATCTAAAACGGTATCTCTGCTATAGATTTTATAAGGATTAGTTAAAATTGTGCATATGAAGTTCTTAGAACAGTGTCTACTGTGGACAATGTGTGAAAAATAGGTGTTAATGATTAATACTAAATAGTCACATATCAGAAAACCTCATAAGGAAATACATATATATATATACATTATCATCTTGCCAGGACTATTTGTCTAATACAATTAAGCTGAAATAGATACGCTCATAAAGTTTCATCCAGTGCACAGAGGTTTGCTGAATTTTGGAAGCTTTGGGCATCATGCAACAACCTAATGCCCCTGGGCTTTATCCTGTGTAGATTATATCAAGATTAAGTGCCATGTCTCTGCATCTGGAAAATATTATAGGTACCCTAGCCATTATTTATAGCTTCAGAAAGTTGCCAATGTGATTGTCTATGACAAATATGTCAATTCCAATGGTGTGATTATGCAGGCACCTAGCAGAGAGGGCTGTGCAGTGTGTGATATTAGTGCCTCTAAATTCCCTTGGGGACACATTTAGAACAGTAAATTCTGTCACCTTGAAATACTTTTCCCACATCAGCTGTACTTCCTGTGCATTAATTTCAGGTAGCTGACATTTTATTCTGCACCAATGTACATGGGCAATAATGCCACTAGTCTTCAAGATGGAGAATGAATCCAAAACCACATTTAAGTCAAAAATGTATTCTTTGAAGAGTTTAAATGCCCAGGACAGTTTGAACTTAGTTTAATCTTAGAAAGAGGAATTACTATACTTACATTACCTGCTTCTAACACTTAGGAAAAATCTTTCTCTTTTTCCCTTGACTATACCTTCTTTCTTTGTCTCCAATCTCCTCTCTTTTCAATGTAGATGTTCAAGTTGTCAGAGATAAAAGAGGGGAAGACTTCCTACAAATGGAACCAACTCTTGCAGTTGCAGAAAGAGATTGATGGTCCTGTAACTCCTGTCTGGGTGTCAAGATTAAGGTCATGAAATGAAGGGTCTCATGCAAACATTTGTTCTCAGTAACATTTCACACAATCTTTTCTGAAGACAAGTAGGTCACTATAGTCAGTATGCTCCAACATTCTGTTTATAATCATCTTACTACGGGATTAGAGAATATTCACTTGGTATTTGGAACAAAAATTATTTTTTGAACAAAAACTAAATTCACTTATCCAACAACTTTTAAATTTCTCATTGTACTAAGGAAAATACATCTGTCAACCTCTGATTCTGACTCATTGTACAGCCAGTGACAGAACTCACATCTTAACTCTTTCCAAAATTACACTGTCTCTTTATAAAACTCTTAAATGAGGTCTTGGTCATGCAGAACAAGACTCAAAAAATAATAAAAGATAATCACAACATGTATCAATGTGGTTGTATAAGATGCCAACTTAAATTAATGGAATTAATACCAATGATGGATAATGACATCAAAGTCTTCAAGAAACTCAATGTTATATATTTAAAATAACAATGTTGATTTTAAAAGACTGACAAGGATGCTATTTTTTAGTGGAGAGGAAACTATGTAGACTTGAAACCCTTTAGGCAAGAATTAGTGGGGGTTTAAAACTTCATTCATGCCTGCTGTTGACAGGGATTTTATTATTCAATCAGCTTTGTAAGTAATTGAAGTACTTCACTCTGCTTACCTTCAGAAGTGAGCTGGAGATAATCACAAACACTGTGAAGACATGGGGTGATTATGTTCATGCCCTAAGCCATTTTTTGTGGCTGTAGTTGAATACTTTGAGACCAGGTAATTTATAAAGAAGAGATATCTGGTTGTCTCATGGTTTTGGGGACTGGGCAGTCCAATGCATAGTGTTAGCATCTGATGAGGACCCTCTCCTGGCATCATAACAGGGTGAAGGCATCAGGATGAGAGAACAAATATGCCAGACAGAGCTCACTTTAATAATGGTGCTAATTCTGAGGTAACCCATTAACTCATTAATGCATTAATCTGTGAATGGATTCATCCATTCATGGGGTCAGAGGTCCTGTGATCAAGCCTTCAAAACCACACACACATACACACACAAAAAAGGTTCAGGTTTGGGTACAGGTTCAATAGATTAAAATTTAGAGTTTGGGTTCAGATTTAAAATTTTAATCCTATGTGTAGGTAGATGAATAATAGTCTTTTCAATTTTTAAATAGCTAATGATACAAAATGGGAAAAGGACATGGCAGTCCACTCTTGAAGCAATCCTGAAACAATCAGCCATTGAAAACCCTACATATGGTGGCTTTCAGTTGGACCTGACTCGATGGCACCTTGTCAACAATGATACAAAAAAAATTCTGAACTTGAATCAACTTTTTCATTGGGTTCAGGTTCAGATTTGGGTTCAAAAAATTTTTTTAAATGCTTGAGCCAGAATAGATTTGGGATTCGGGTTTGGGTAGGTTTGAAGCCCTGCTATCTACACCTGGACCCCAAAGGAGCCTGAACTCTCCTAACATATTAAACCTGCTCCCAAGTCTAAACCCAATTTTTCACTTTTTTGAAGCCCTATTTGCCACCAATAACCCCCTTAAAAGCCTATCTCCTAACATAGCCATAATGGCAATCAGATTTCAATATAAATTTCAAAAGGGCTAGACCATATTCAATGCACAGACCATCAACAATAGGTGTAAACAAGTCTATATCTATGACATTTGACAGATATTCATTTATTACCTTTTTAACAGTTCTGGGGGTTCAACCCAGAGCTCATGTATGCTAGGCAAGTATTCCACACTGAGCTGCATCCTTAATCACATATGTATGTATGTATGTATGTATGTATGTATGTATGTATGTACTTATTAAGAGACAGGGTCTCACTAAGTTGTGCAGGCTCCCTCTGGCCTCAAACCTGAGATACTCCTGCCTCAACCTCCCAAGCAGCTGGGATTACAGGTGTGTACCACCACACCCAGGTTCTGACCATTATTCTTAGACAAAAATTGTTGAAACCAGAAAATATATATATATATATATATATTCCATGCTTGGGATTCCCAAGGGGTTAGAGAGTACCCCAAACATGGCCAGGCACAGGAGCCCATGCAACCCACTTGGAGGACCATGTAGCCCACTTGGAGGACCAACCTCCAAAGGTCTACATCCCAGTACTTCACTCTTTCCCCCTCCCATCAAGTAGACCAAGATGGCACCTGAAGTACGGTAGCATCTAAACCCCCCCTGGTGCCTGATTGGTCACTTCTGATGCAACCCTGTCCCCCTGATTGGCTGGCCATCAGGCTATATAAACTCCAGAGCCCAGAGCTCAACAGCCTTTCTGAACACCATCCAAGAGAAGCTCCTGGGGTCCTTGTGCTTCCTTAAGAGCCCATTTACTCGCCTGCCTGGCCTAGACTTCAGCCTTCCTCCTACCTGCCTACATCCTACTTCAACCTGCTGGCCACCTCTACCCGATCCCTACCTCTACAATGCCGGAGAGGCAAGACTCTGAGAGGTAAGTGCAGAGCCTCCGAAGAGGCAAAGCTTGTGAGCCAGAAAAGCAAGAGCAAGGACACCAGGGAGTCTGCCCCAGGGGCTGAGACAGCAGCTGAGCACTTCCCCTCTCCAACTCCCCTTTACCCTTTCCCTAATCCTCAGTCCCTTTCCCTCTCCTCTGTAAATAAACCCTTGTTCTTTTATCCTGTACGTGATTGTTCTCTGACCATAGCCTCGCCACCAGGTGCACTGTCGGGGTACCCACTTCCCTACTTCCATCCACAACACAGAGAGAGAGAGGAAGAACCCCACAGTTTATGAAGCAACGAGAGAATCTGTATTGAAATGAGTCCAATAAACAGAACATTGAACCTTGAAAAATATGAAAAATTTTGCTAATAATCCTAAATAATATTTTAAAAAATCATAAAAGAATTCTTTTTATCTGAATTAAGAAATTACTCAGAAAGGATGAAAAAATTTATGGATAAAAATGTGTATTGTCGCATTAAACAATTTTAATATTTAAATGAGGTATAATATATGCACCATGAAAAAAAGGTATCTGAAAAGTATACAGATCCGAATGATAATTTATGTACCTCCCAGCTTGGCAGCTGGTTTCCTTATCTGCAATGTCGACAGCAGTAACACACTCCTATCACCACAGATCAGTTTTGTCTGTTCTTGAATTTTCTATGAATTCATATAAAAACCTGATGGCCATTGGAGTGTCAGTATGCTTAATCTTTTTATTAAATATTGCAAAAACATTGTAGGACAAAAAAGAAATTGGAGAAGATTTATTGACTGAGGCCAGAGGCTTTGGAATCTGTTTCTGTACCAGTAATGGAGGAATAGTCCAGGGAAAAAAAGGCAAGTGTTTCAGTCGAAATTCTCTGCAAAAAAAGCTAATAACTGACTGTCTGTTAACAGACTAACAATATGCAGGAGAAGGCTGATCTGTGGAATTCTCTTTGAAGGACAACCTAGTTTAGGATTTCTTATGGTAAAGAAATCTAAAATCCAATAAATTATGAATCACACATTCCCAGCAAATGTCATGAAAATCTTTTAATAGTCTGTGCATAAAATAGAGATATTTCATTATCTAACTGGGCTGGTGTTAAGCTCAGTTGGTACAGTGCTGCTCTGCGCTGAGGCCCTGGGTTAGATCCCCAGCACACCCAAAATGGGAGAAGGATGTGGCAGCCCACTGCTGAAGCAATCCCCAAACACTGAGCCATTGGAAACACTATGAGGGACAGTGGAGCACTGACATATGCCAGACATGGCACAGTGTCAAGAAGTGTTTCATTCTGTTGTACACAGGGTCGCTATGATGGACCCAACTCCATGGCTCCTAACAACATAATCTAAATGTTCTCACAGTGTTAGACAACATGCATATGTCCTGTAGAGACTTTTTCTGCTACTACAGCTCATAGATTATGTTTGATGCAGGAAAGAAGGTCCTAGAGAGCCACGTGGTATATCTAAGACCTCTCCCTGCTCTACCTGTGGCACTGATTGACTGTGTCCTTGATACAGGGTAGGAGTTCAATTACATGAGTATCATATGACAGGAAGTAAACCATGTGTTGTCTCATGGCAAATAATCCAGGAATTCAACCAATAACCTTCAGGAAACACTGGATAAAAGGAGCCCCATTCTGGAGTGGTAAGAAGAGAGAACCTCTGATACAAAATCATCGTCAAATTTTGACATCTTTCCTCGATAATATTTACCATGCCATCTATCTTATACATATCAACCTATCTATCCATCTCTATTTAGCTGTTAATGGTCAAGTTATAAAGATAGCATTGGTCCACAACCATGAACAGAAACCTAAAATATTAATTAAGCAGTCAGAGAATACATGTAAATATTGCTTGTAAGTTATATGAAGTTTTCTTCCTAGTTATCTCTTCAGCTCAAGATGATTAAATTGGAGGTATTGATTTCTGAAAATGGAAACATTAGAATAGAACATTAGAATCATTAGAATAGAGTACCTAGTACCACTGTTCTTCCCTCTTAAGGGATCATTTTTGCTGAATTGCAAACCTTTCATTGAATCAGTAAGCATGGGTTCAGCAGCATCCTCTGTTTATGCACCAGCTACTGTGCTTGACTTTGGAGCAAAAAGGAGATGAATGGTGAAAGTTAATTCTATTAAGAGGATATTATTATAGTAGCAGCAGGCAGATTAGTGATATGGTAATTCAGAGCAGAGAATACTATGAACAAGAGTACCTGTGGATGATACATATACATAAAAGAAGAATCCAAAGGCAGACTTGTGGTGGGTGGATGGGAGGAGAGAGTAGTAAAGAATGGCTCCATTATTTGTATGGCAAAATACAAAAGATAACTTGCTTTATATTTCCATCTAAAAGCAATAATTTTGCTTTAAAAGATAATCTATGTTAAAAGGCTATATATAGCAGTCACAAGATATAATGAAGTGTACCCCATTGCTAAGGAGTTCTTTAGCATTGCTTTCCCAAAGAAAAAGCAAGCAGAACTGAGTAAAGTTATCAACTGTTATCAAATATAAAAATTACATTTTCACCTAGTTGAAATGTTTTTGTAGGATCAGAGCACAATAATCACAACAGAATACAGTGCTTTGTGTCTTCCTCTCTTCTTTAATAAATAGACAACATAGAGCTTTTTCAATCAGAATTCTTGTCAGGGCAGAAACTCTAAACTTGGCACAAATGGGAACCTGATGTTTCTATGAAATACATAGGTACTTTTTAAGAATAAGAAAGATAAAATGCATTCAGGTAAAATATAAATAATGATGGGTGACTTATGATGCAATTCTTCTCTTTTGAGAATTCCTAGTTTTGTTGGAATCTGTATATAAACAGAATAGAAATATAGGTACCTCCAGTCTTCAGATTTATAATTTTCAAAAGTATAATATAGTGATTTTCTGGATCTTTTCTGATCTACCATAATCTCTTTCCTGGATCTATGCCTTCAGATACAGACAGGTTCAGATGGAAGTCTTAACTCTTTTCCACTGTAAAAAGTACCTATTGCTTTATCTAACTCTGAAAAACTGGTAGATTTAGTAAAAACAAAAATCTTGATCTCTAACTAAAGATGATTATTTGAAAGAGTCTCTGGTTGACTGGCTCATTTGGTAGATGGCAGGCACTCCGAGTGCAAGAGCATGTTGAATTAGCTGCTGGTTTCATTCTTCTCTCTTTAGTGACAGTTTCCAACCCCTCAAAATAAAGAGGATTCATGAAAAAGACAAAGGGATTTAGCCTGTGTGTCGCAGACATTGTGCTGCGTACAATTCATGTATGATCTTATTAATACTAAAAAAACAAGAAGTATATTATTTCTCACTTCACAAATGAGGAAGCTGAGAATCTGAGAAGTTAATATCATTGCTTAGGTTTTGAAAGAGGTAGTGAGATCCAAGCTTAGACCCAAGTCACCCCTCAGGTGAGCAATGGCTACCTGTCTGAAGCTCCTATTTAGTCACACAGGAAGCCAATAGAGGAATATAATATTCCACACCAACCTTTCTGATGGTGGGAAAAAGATGATTGATAGATAAGAATGTGAAAGCTATTGTTGGAGGTGCGTTCTCTTTTTAGAAACATACATGAATTTACAAAATGATTAGTTTCACAGTGAGCACCATGGTGCACCTGTGATCTCAGCTACTTAGGGGGCTGAGGCAGGGGGATTATGAGTTAGAGAGTAGAGGCAGCCTGCACATCTTAGAAAGTCCCTGTCTCAAAATAATAAACAAGGGGGTTGGGGTACAGCCCAGTGATAAAGAGCATGCCTAGCATGCAGAAGGCCCAAGGTTTAATCACTCTGATATTTCACACACACACTAACACACTGTGAACATATTTGCCCCACAGTATCCTAATTTATCCTCCTCTGATGATCCCCTTCCTCTTCCATAAGAGTTCCCCTGCTATTTTCATGTCCTTTTTACTTAAGATTTCACACATGAGAGAAAACATGACACTTGTGTTTCTGAGTCTGGCTTTTTTTTTTTTTTTTTTTGAATAACATGATGATCGCCAGTTCCACCCATTTTCCTGCAAATAACATGATTTCATTCTTATTTATGGCCAAGTAATACTCCACTGTGAACATAGACCACATTTCTTTTTGTGTTCATCCATTGATGGGCACCTGGGCTGATTCTATGACTTGGCTATTGTGAATAGTGCTGCACTAAATGTGGGTATGCAGGTATCTCTATAGTAAGTTGACATTGATTCTCTTGAGTATATACCTATGAGTGGCATAGCTCAATCATATTATAGTTCTATTTTGAGTTTTTTGAGGAACTTCCATATAGATATCAATTGTGGCTGCACTGATCCTCATTTCAAGAGTGTATAAGGCTTCCTTTCTGTCTGCATTGTCACCATGACAGCCATTCTGATGGCAGGAGGTGGATAGAGTGGCATTCCTTCTATATAATCACCATGCACACATGTGTACCTTACTTTTGTGCTTACTGAATAAATCTTTCAAATGCACTCTGAATTCCACCAAATATAAAAATAATTATAGAGCTTGGTCTTAAGGTTTTTGGATGACTGCAGGGATGACAAGACATTGCCAAAGGAAAAGAAAATTGGCAATACTTTCTGGCAAGTAATTGTAAGTAATCTCAGATACTTCAACTAAGCTACTATTTGAAGCTTTTAAACCATAGCTTCTCCATGTAACTTTTTCCACAGAATTTGATGTCTATGAATCCTGAAGGAATGTGAGACCCAGGTATCAAAATTCTCACAACTTTGTGAACTTATCTGTGGGAGTAAAATAAAAGTGTGGAATTATCCCCAAAAGAGTAGCCAGAGAGTGATATGTTAAAGCTAAGTACAGAAAGACATAAATGATGAATCCCCTTTTCTATTATAAAAATCACCTCAAGATAAATGGTGCTGTATAATTTAATAGAGGAAATTTACTTGGCAGAGATCCGGGGGGAGCAGTGAACGTTCAACACTTAGTGAATCTGTGTTATTAGGTGCGCATGGAAGGCACTGGTCTTATTAGAAATGGCTGTAGGTCTTTAAAATAAAAGGAATGTACTTTTTAGGTGAACTTGAGAATTTTTTTAGTCAAATATCAAAGAAAAAGAAGACAATATGATTGTTTCTACAGCTTTACAAAAGTGAGTGCAACAGGCAAAAGCAATATGTCAATGTCTAGTAGAACAAAAAAGAGGAAAGAGTCAAGCCAGCATATGTTAGTGGCATATTGCAGGAAAGAGGTTTAAAATGCAGCCCTTACCTATTCAGAAGCCCAAGTTAACTATCTGGGTCCCTGGAATAAGGAAAAGGGACAATTGGACATTTTCTAGCAGTTGAGTCCTGCAGAGAATTGCTCTAAGTCAATTGTCCTTTCTGAACCTTCCTTTTTCCCTCCTCAGCAAATAATCAGAGAAAACATATGAGTTTAGAAGGCTGTTGTGAGGATCATGTGAAATAACGATCGTGAAAATACTATGAAATCTCTATAGTGCCATGGAAGTAGGGTAGTTTTACTACTTTGTAGAGTGAAAATTATTCAGAGATAATGAACATACACCAGTGTGAATACACGAGGCGCTAAAGGGTGGAATATTCTATTTAAGAACATGCACATTTTGAGGGAGCTCCAGCCTTTCTCCCTGATCAGATGAACTCAGTGGTGCAAACCTCGGCAGCAAGACACAGAGGCTACTCGAGCTGCTGAGGTGCTGTCTTTCCGATTCAGAATCTACATAGGCTCTGATTCATTTTAGAAAGTGGAAGGTCAAGGTTCGTTAAACCTGCAAACTCAAAACTAAGCACAATCATTAAGCTTACCCTGAAGTGGCTTTTGTTCAGCATTACCTTGTGGGTGCCGGTTCCAAGGCATCATCTTGGTAGGTTTGTATCTCTCATAGGGGAACAATTACGAGGGCAATGACGCTGATTGCAACTGTCAAGAGTAAGATTCTGCCCTTGGCTCTAGATGGCACATTTCAAGGAGTCCATAATGTCTCACCCACTTCCAATCATCTGTGACTTGGACCTCACACTGATGAGCAGAGTCACTTTTCCGTGTCTGTGCACAACAAATGAATGATTGTGCATGACCTCGACATACCAGAGGCATATAACAAACTTTAATGAGCTTCTTGTTGTTGTTAGGTGCTGTCAAGTTGGTATCCGACTCATAGTGACCCTCTGTACAACAAGGGAAACACTATTGTCAGTGCTTCTCTGCTGTTTATAGGGTTTTCAATGGCAGATTGATTTTTGGGAGAGGGTTGCCAGGTCCTTCTCCCACACCTACAGCTTCTGGTGTTCCCAGGCGGTCTCCTATCCAGGTACTAACCAGGCCCGACCCTGCTTAGCTTCCGAGATCTGACGGGATCGGATGCCACAGGACTACAGCTACAGGCAAATAATGAGCTATAGTTACATAAAAATGGAATTTAGAAAGGGCTGCATCAATATGCTTTTATGTCCCTACAAAGTGGTAAACACCGGCTGGGATTTAGCTCAGTTGGTCGAGTGCTGTGCTGCAGTCTCTGAGGTCCCGAGTTCAATTCCCAGCACTGCAAAAATGGGAGAAGGACCTGGCAGTCCACTCCCAAGGCAATCCTGAAACAGCCACTGAAAACCCTATGAGGGTCGCTATGAGTCAGGTACCTACTTGACGGCACCTAACAACAACAACAACAACAAGTGGTAAACACTGTGGTCATTTTTTGACTGAGGTTCTTCTTTTCATTATTGCACCAGACCTGTTAGAATATGTATTTCTAAATTATTTCAAAGCTTTCAGATAAGGAGAATTAATATCAGAGAGGTTTAATTGTTTAAGTAATGATTTTTGTAGTCCAGAATTGAATTCAAATCCCTGGCCCAGGTTCCTGTAATAGAACAACTCCTTTCAGGATGTCAGGGGTTTTCATATCTATTTTCTTTTTTCCTTTGTTGTGATTGTGTTACCAGCAGGGAGACACTTCCATGAAAGACAATCTCCAGAAAAACTGTGCTGTAGTGTGGTCAACCCATTGAGGGGGAGTCAGGAACAGAAGAGTTTTTGCTGATAACCCTCAACATCTCCACCATGGCCCCTAGAACATTTGTCCTGAAAGGTTTTTCTCTCTCCAGAACTTATCAAAACACTCACCTTCCTCAGTTATTGTCCGACCCTCCTCTGGAAATTGTTCTGGTGGACACGGAGGGAGGAAGGAGGGATGGCATTGGTGAGAGTGGTGAAAGAGAAGATAGTCACAAAAAGGAGACAAAAGCACCACTTCAGATTTAACTTGCCTATCTCAGTCCTGGTGCAATGTTTTCAATGTCACTTATGCTAATGATTTTAATGCAAATTTATTTTGATCCGTATTCTCTCAAATTATGAATCACACATTGTTCTAGTCACACCTCACATTAAAGTAACATCTGCAGCCGGGCGCGGTGGCACACGCCTGTAATCCCAGCGGCTCTGGAGGCGGAGGCAGGAGGATCGCAAGTTCAAGACCAGAGGCAATCTGCGTAACTTAGTGAGACCCTGTCTCAAAAAGTAAAAAAAATGGTCTGAGGGCGCAGCTCAGTGGTCCAGCACTTGCAGAGCATGCAGGTGCAAGACTCTGGGTTCAACCCCCAAGTCCCAAAAAAAAAAAAAAAAAAAAAGTAACATCTGCCTTATAATTGCTTCACTTGTCTGTAAGAGGAAAGATGAATAAATGCATTTAAAGGCACCATTAATGAGTTAAAAAGCATTTTAATTAATGCACCTTTAATTAAACCAAATAAATTCTTTTCACAAATATCCTAAGTGAGTTCATCTGCCCCCTCTAGGAGAAAAGAGCAGCATCAAATGCTTCAGCTCATTAGATTTTAAAGTTTTAAATGACTGAAAAGTTGGATTCTTGAATCCATATTACATATAGCTCATTCACAATGGGAATTAATAGCTCACAAATGAAACTTCTCTTAAGAAGAATTATACATTTTCTGAGCTAGGCACTTTCTAAAAAAATAATTTATTTACTTCTGTCTTCTGCCCCTAGTGGGCACAGCCCAACAAAGGAACACAGCAGCTGCCATAGACCAGAGAAACATGGGAACTAAAATACACACAGTTGAAGTGTCAGCTTCTCATTTACCATCACTTTTTTTCTCCTATACGAGGGCCGCAGGCCTTTTAAATTATTGTGGGATTTTATTCACATCAAACACATAGCCTGAACAAATGTTACATGGGAATCGACAAGTTGGCGGGGGCGGGGGGAGTCTCTTTAAAAGGAATACACAATAGTTAATACATAATAGCTTCATGAAGTTATCATCTCTAAAATGTAGCTAAGTGTCTCTTTCTGCAGCTGGGGTCAGAACATACTCTGTGCAGAATTCCAATGAGATTACAAGTAAGATGTAATGCTGGTACAGTCAGAACAGATACTGTATAGAATATTGTAACGATAAAGGAAAACAGATTTCATGTTGGTATCCCCGCAACAAGTTGAGAGATGACGTTGGTCATTTTCAAGTCTGGGTCTGAGATTCTGCAAAGCTGTGCCCAATCTCTGTTGTTGTTGTTTTTAGGTGCCATCGAGTCATGTCTGACTCATAGCAACCATCAGAGGGTTTTTAATGGCTGATTGTTTCGGGATAGCCTCGGGAGTGGATTGCCACGTCCTTTTCCCACTTTTGCAGTGCTAGGAATTGAACTCAGGACCTCAGAGACTGCAGAGGAGTATTCTACCAACTGAGCTAAATCCCAGCCCTGCCCAATCTCTAAGCATCAAGAAAACACAGTGAAAACACTAATTGCTGATCGGCCAAGCCAATGCACTATGGTGAGAATCCTTTGCTTTTTATCTCATTCCAGGGCTATTAAGCTTTAGTGCACTTAAGTATCACTGAAGGATGCTCATTGCAAGTGTAAGATCCCAAGCGACACATCCAGTTTCCAACCCAACACCTCTAGGAAAGAACTTCAACAATTCTACCTAACATATGTGATTCTGAAATGAGAAGTGATGACCATAAAGAAACACCAACTTAAAGTAGTAGGGGGTTTTTGTTTTGTTTTGTTTTGTTTTCTGAATCTACCTTTTGTGGAAAATGGGGAAATATAAGAGGAAAAAATGCCAAAAAGAAAACACAATCATTCATGGTCTCATCACTCCACGGTAGCTCCTTCTTAATCAGTACAATGGCTTCAAGGGATATACATTTTTAACACAGTTTTCTTAAAGCTGCATATTTCTATAATATTCCACATCTAGTTTAATCCCACAAGAACTTTCTTCAAGTTATTAAAAACTCTCTAAATATAAAATTTTGTGTTGAATATAATTTTTCCTCAAGATTTTGCATCATTTCATGGTCTTATAATGTTTAGTATTGCTAATGAAAATCAAATGATAAATTTCTGATTGTTTTATAGGTGACTTTTTAATCTGTGAAAACATAGTACCTCTCTCTGTATTTTTGATACTTTGAATTTTATCAGCCTGTATTATATAAATAAAAACTAATCCACAAAATTAAAGGATATAAAATGGATTTTTGCTTTTTCTATATATTTTTAAACTCATTTAACAATGAACTTAGAGGCTTCTCCCATGTTATTATTTTAAAATCTCATTCCTTTCACTAGCTAAGTAGAATTCTGCTTCATTAGCATACTGTAATTTGCTTAACTACCCCCCAAAGGACTGGCATTTAAATATTCCTAATTTTAAACAATTAAAATCATGCTGCAATGAAAATGTTCAAATATATTCTGAAGCATAAAAATGTTTGTTAAAAGAATATGTATATTAATTTTATATTGCTAGACTACTATTGCAAATCTGGAAATCAGACACTAAGAAAGATTTGTGTGTAAGAAATTTGTCGAGGGACACCCAAAGGACTGGTATCTATGAATGAGTGATAGGAAAAGCCCAATTTGCAACAAAGGTACTTCAGCCACACTCTAGAGCCGAGATTCCCTTTAGAGTCCTTCCCCAGAGGGCAAGAGGGCCGAGCTTTCCAGCCTTCCTTCACCCAGTCCTCCCTGAAAAGGGGAAGGACATATAGTCTTGGCAGTGTGGCGCCCTAATCGCCAGAAGCCTCCAGCTGGAAGGAGTCAGCTGCCAGCTCTCAGCAGAGGCAACAACGCCCATGTCAGCTCCTGGGGAGGGGGAATGTGGCCAGTGAGCCAAAGCATTTACTCCTCTCCGCCACTTGTGATGATGATGCCCCTTGTCTTACCTACATACAATCTGGTAACAATCTTAATCCAGTGTTCCTCTTTTATTCAGAAGATTTATGAGATAAATATTAGTGGAATAGTCGTCCCTCAAGTACACAAAAATCTTTGTATCTCATTCTTCTGTTTTATTCTAGATACCTAACCTTGGATGATCACTTCTGCTGGCCATGGTGACTTACCTGGCTGGGGGACCCAGACCTTCCTTCATGAGGCATCAAAGATCTTTGTCATCTAAAACAAACAAAATTTTAATGAAATTAAATAACTTCTCATCTTAAACTTCTAAGACCTCCAAACTTCCAGAGCCAAGAACTGTGAGGATGACAAGCACATATTTTATGAATGAGTCCCTGGGAATTAGGCAATGAGTCCTTCACTCCTTAATTTCAGGACTCATTTACTCTGCCTGTTGAAGATACATTCCCACGCACTTGGCATTGATTTGGTGTGTACACACTATTTTGGAAAATAGCACCCATGTTCTCAGGGTATCATCTCCAAATGGGTACCTTCGCTGCACTTTCACCAGACCTTTGTAAGACCTCTAGTTTCTGACTGGTGTAGCATGTGATTAAACTGGCAAATCCCATGCTCACAGACTTATTCCCACATGTTTGTGGTGAAAAGAGATCACCATATGCCCTCAAAATGTAGTGCTGAGTTCTACAGGCAAGAAAAGAAAAGTCATATTCAAGATACATGTCAATTTCATAAAGGTATATGTCCTTTCTAGGATAGAAAGCACCCCGAGATTCCAACAGAAACCACCCATGGTGAGTGGGAGCCCATACGCTGGGACATATGAAATCTTAATCCCTGTTCTGCTGTCTGAGTCATTTACAGAGTGCCCCAGCACTGGAATGTCACAGGACAGACGCTAGATGTGTCAATGGAGAGACATGTTGTCTCCCTGCATTTTTAGAGTTCGTATTGACCTACAACACAAATGTCTTCACACTCCATGCTCTCCCTGACAGGTCAGTCTCCACACCTCTCCCCAGACCTCCTGACCCACTACCCCTTTCTAAACTAACCATGTTACTCAGCATCTCCTGCACATGATTCCTACTCCAACCTCAGGCTTCCTCTCTTTCCATACCCATTGTCTGTGTAGGTGGGGAGGAGGAGTCTAGCTCTGGGTCAGAATCTGATGTGGGGTTCTTCAGGCTCCACCATGAGTTTTACCAAGCTTTACCTAGGAGGCCTTGTGGAGGGAAAGCTGTTCTCCACACACCAGGTTGATGCAGTCAGGGCCTCCACCTGCCGTAGGCCAGTTGCTCTCACGCCATCTCCATCTCCATCCTTAGCATGAGCTTTTCCAGTCAGAGGCTCCATGTCAGGGGAATTTTGAAGTATTTCTCAGGTGTTTCAACCAGGACCTCCTCAGGAGTGAATTTAAGGACAATTTTGTCCACTTGAACCAATACTTCCCATTCTTAGTCCTTATTCCTCTCCTTCCCCTATACCCCAGGCCCATAAAATGGCAGAAACCTTTTTTCTCAGTAAGACAGCCCTCCTACGTACAGTTCTCTGCCCAGGTCTTACTGGGGTCAGTCCACGGATGAAAATGGAATGCTGGGGGAAGCCAGCAGCCTTTCCTGTTCACATGGAGTAAAGAAGGGGTTAATTTATACTTTCAGTGGACTTGTTCTCTCAACTGGCCACCTTCTCACCTGCCGGCTTTCTACATCCTGGGACAGCAAGCAAGGCAGTCACTTAGTCACATGCCATTCTCAAAAAGCTGGTGCCTCAGGATCCATCAGGCCACTTTTGAGATTGACATCTTCAGGAGGTGATGCTAACAGATCAGCTGCAAGAATCACAAGTCCCCCAGGCCACTTTGCTAGCCAGGCCAATAGGTCTCTTGTTCCTCCTCCTCCTTTTCCACCTTCTTTCGCTCAGTCTGGCTCTCTGGGTTAAATGTACTATGTAGCCAAGGCTGGCCTCAAACTTGCGACCCTCTTGCTTTAATCTCCTGAGTGTTAGGATTATAGAGGCACCCCACACTGAGCTACCCATGAGTCTCAATAGGTGCTAATGGACGTCACGGGTGTCTGATAGTCATAGGGGATTGTTTGCAAAAGTTTTACTGTTCCTAATGGGGGTTCCTTAGCACACCCTACCCCAATCCCAGCTAAGCTCTCCTGGTCAGTCAAATTAGAGATCCAATAGCAGGGCTCTAAGAAAACAAGGGAAGTGATTCCCTGGCTACTGCTTATAGTCTTCCAAAGCCTTCCAAGAACCCCTCAAGCCAACTATATCAATGACTACTGTTAGCTCTGGGCAGGTCAATGGTTCAGGTAAATAACCTGGGAAGCAGCTTGTCATTGAGATTTGTACCTTCAAGGGAAAAGTGCATAGAATCCTTTATCTAACAACCTGAAAGCACCTTGGAGTCCTGGTTCTTCACCTCCAGATGAAAGAGCTAATCTTGCTCAACAGCAAAGGAAAGTGCTTCCGTATGAGGACATCCTATTGACCCCACTTTACACTGCCCTGACACAGCCACTTTACCACAGAGGAGTTGGAAGCAGGTTGGAGGATGGGAGAATGGGAACACCTGAGAGTCTCTCACCTCTGCAGGCTTCTCTTGAGCTCCAGATCTAGTCCACTGGCCATCAGTTTCTTGACATTCTTTGCACCACCCCCAAAGAAGCAGCCCAGAGGCTGCCCCTGGACCTACCATGAGGAGCTGTCAACCCCACATACATAGGTCCTTCCAGACTTAGATTCCTAGGTTTGTCCACACCTCCCTGTGGTTATTGAGCCCTGTTAAACCACTTCCTGAAGCTACATCAGTCATTTTACAGCACACTCTGAATGCTGACTTACTAATTTCCAGGCTGACAGAAAAAGGGGCTACTGCCAAAATAGCCAAGAGGGGCAGGTGGAAGAGGTGTGTGTGGTGGACAGGCACTCTCGCCTGGGCAATCATGGGAAGGATCTCCTGGAAAGATTCCCTGAATCTTGTTCCTCAGTAAGGGGATCTCATAAGAAGAAATTAATGGGCTTCCCAGCACAGAAACCATGGTCCTGGAGCCAGGCCACGGGAGAGCCAACAGGCCACCGCACTGCATTGACAGTGGTGGCCAACCCACTGCATTGACAGTGGTGGCCACCCCTGTGACAGGCGGGGTCACCAGGCAGCTGGATGCTCTCTTCAGGTTCCTGGTCTCACTGATAAAAGAATTTAAAAACAGACCCAGAAGGAACCTTCTAGAGTGCCCTGAGAGCCAGCATGTGGAGAACAGGAATGGAAAGTCAGAAGGAGACAGGAAGTTGTGCTTTCTGCATTAGAACTCAGAAAGCAGGCAGGTCCACCATGAAGGCTCACAAACAACTGCAGGAACAGTTTCTGAGTCAGAGGTCAGAAAGTGCGTAGGTCCAGCAGGGAGGTGCAGATGATGTGAACATCCGCACTGGGGGGGGGGGGACTTTGGGGTGTTTTAAGTCTATAGCTCATCAGAGGTATACATATACCTCCCACCTTTCTGACCTTGTCTTCAGCTGTCATGTCTCTTTCACCTTTGCTTGGACTGGCCTTCTTAGTCACTAAGCAGGCTTCCCCCTTTGCCTCTGGAGGGGTGATGCCTCGGCAGGAGGGGTCTCCGCAAGATGCCAAGGCACCTGTTGTCCTCATCTGTGAGGGTGTCACAGCCACAGGCCAGGCCTTCTGTAAAGGGAATCATCCACTAGCAATCATCGTGTTTGTAAAGGATATCATCTCCCAGGCCAGTGCTGACCACCAGATCAAGCCATTTGTCTCAGAGGAAGTTCATGCCGACAGTCATGACTCAAAGGTCATGACTCAAAGGGAGGCAGATGGCTGCAGAGGCCCCTTGCTCCCTTCCTGCCTAGTCCTATAGCTGCATCATTGCTGCCCCCTCTGCTCTTCTTTGTCAGCCAGCAGCTGGGTTGAAGGGATTTAGCCTCTGCCTGGGATTTTATCTTTCAAAAATAAACAAGACTAAGGGATAAACTGAAGTCTTTTCCCCAAAGGGAACTAGAGGGCCTACTTCAAGATCATCAGCTCAGTGGAGAGATGGATGGAAGCCGTGCCCCTTTGGCCTGTTAGAGATCAGTACGCAGGGAACCAAGATTTCCACAGAATGAGGAGTGAGCAGACAACACTGTTCAGGATCAGGTCTGAGGGTACCACTGCCACATCCTCAACCAGGTTACGCATTGGTCACTTCAGGTCCCTGGGAGCCTCCCTCATTATGGACCCCTGAATTGAATTCCAACGGAAACCAGCCATGGTGAGTGGGAGCCCATATGCTGGGACATATGAAATCTTAATCCCTGCTCTGCTGTCTGAGTCATTTACAGAGTGTCCCAGCACTGGAATGTCACAGGACAGACACTAGATGTGTCAATGAAGAGACATGCTGTCTCCCTGCATTTTTAGAGTTCCTATTGACCTACAACACAAATGTCTTCAGGTATGTGGAATCCCACTCATCTTTGCCCACAACTCCAGCAGGAATTGATGAAATTAGGACGATCATAGTGGAACATGTGGAAGACAGAACTTATGCCCCACCGCCCTGTAGTGCAGCTATTCCCCCAAACTAATCACCCTTAATGACAAACTGAAGAAAGCCAGAGATCTTTGAGACTATGTTTCCACTCGGTAACCTGAGATGACCTCCAAACAATGCTTTAGGCACCTAGAACCTCACCCTTGACCACTGGAAGTCCAATGCTGCATTGTCACCCTTGGCACTAGGAAGCAGACACTGTGACTGTCACCGCGGTTACTGCTCAAGCTGAGGGAATTTGGTGCACAGCAACTGATAATGCAAATGCCTTTTCCAGTATCTTCTACCACCCAGATTATCAGGATCAATTTGCCTTTATGTGGAAAGCAATATACTTTAATACCTTTTCATAAAGCTGCCTGAATTCCATGGTGATCTGTCATGAACAGATAGGCCATGACCTGGAAAGAGTCCCACTCTCAGCCTTTCATGACCTTGATAACATCCCCTGTGGGCCCAAAGTCATCATCCAATAAGGACTAGATGTCCTTTTAGCCTACATGTGACAATATGATGGGAGCATTACCACAGATGAGGTGCAAGGACCTAGCATCCAAGTGACATTTCAGGGCATAATCTAGGAACAGGTACAAAACCTCATTCCAGAGGAGACAATCACCAAGCATTTGGCCTTGTATACCCATCCCCAACCCAAAAATGAAGAGGAGGCTCCAACCAACATGCTTACCTCAGAGGAATCTTCCAACAGGTCACCCAACCTGTTTTTCTTACCTCGTCTCTACCAATTCACATTTGCCTTTTAAATTACAGGTGTCAGAAACTTTTCAGTTTGCCACTGAAACCTATAGCAGAAGGATTCTTCCGAAGGTCAGAAGGGCCCACTGGGTTTTTGGACTCAGAGGCTCTCCAGGTCCTTAAAGGCACACACTCTTTGAGAGAACATTCATTGACCTTAGTAGATACTGGGTGCCCGGCCCATGACTGTGAAGTAGACCTTTAACCAGAAATACCCATCATGTTATAGGTTCAAGCAGAGTTCTCAAATTGCCAGAGGGGGCCATCACAGAAATCCTGTCCAATGAAATGGAATTGATACACACAGAAGTAGGTGAAATCCCAGGCTGGGATCCTGAAACACCATAAAATATCAAGAATACCCCTCTGTCTTCTAGCCATATTGCTCAGAGAGCCACTGTTACCACCAGCCACACAGTCCTAGTTCATGATGGTGCTTATGTAACTTCTACAAGTATAGAACAAGGTTTCAGTGCCATCCCACCAGAGAGACCGGTACCTTAATGATCACTGTAAAAGTGCTCCACACAATGAGCACAGCTTCAGGTGCTGTGATGGCTAACCAGAGCACCAGCCGGGGTGGAAGGGGGGTACTGTGTTCACTGACTCATGGGTTATGGCCATTTCTTCAGTCCACTGTTAAGCCTTAGACTGCCACATGAGCAAACTCCTTTGTGAGTATGAGACACTTGGATAAAAATTAACTCTGATACAAGATCACCAGAAAGCCTCTTACGCTGATGAAAGGGAGGGAATACAAACAGAACATGTTTGCCAGTTTAAGTCCTAGATTAAATTTTCCTCTAGCCGTGAATAAGCCAATGCCTAACTTCTGCCTCCTGGATATATGAAAAGGTTAAAGGTCATTCTATCCTGGCCTGTGTGCACAGACTGCCTCTGTTACCCTCACTGTGCCAAAGGAGCGTGAAAATGTGTTCCCACCTGCAAGACCACAGCCAAAGGAAGAATACCGCGAGGGACACATCTTTCAAGCCAGTGGGCCAAGGAGTTCTCCATAGACAGATGCCATTAGACCTATCATCCCATCTGGAAGATTCCACCAGATCTTCACGGTGGTTGGCACTTTCTCTGGCTTTGCCCAGCCAACCTCGTGCGTTCCACTGACTTGAGCCACACTCTCCAGGACACACAAGACTAAGTTTGATCCTCATTTAGGTTTCCTGAGTGCGTTTTACCTCTTAGGGCTCCAGAGAGGGGCCCAAGTTATACCAGGGGGCCCAGTCACAGGACATACAATTGATCCTTCCTGCTCCTTATCACTATTAAGCCTGAAGTGTGGACTGAGCATTTTAAGGGATAGTTGAGATAGTCTTAAGTGGCTGTTGGCAGGAACAGAGATAACCCCAGCCTGGACAGCTCAGCTGAGTAGCCTGAGATCTCAAAGCAGTGATTCCTTAAAAGGTACTTCTCAACTGTACACTCACTTTTGCCAAACTGCCTTACTTCTTCCCTCAATTGTACATCCCTCATTTAGGATTACTAACACCTCAGTCTCTGCAGGGGACCTTGTCTATCCCCTTTAAACTCCCCTCAGAAGACTCAGATATCAGAATGGCTTTTAAGCAATGAGAGGGAGACAGCAACCTTCTTCATTATTTATTCTGGATATAAGGGATGGATTTGTGCCAAAAAAGACTTCAAGAATAATGACAAAATTTCAAACCATGATTAAAGAAGTAAAAGCAGTTATAACGAAAATGTGGCACCAAGTAGAGAATATCAATAAAGAGACACAAATTGTTAAAAAGAGCCAAATAGAAATTCTAGAGTTGAAAAGTGAAGAGTTGAAATGTACTAGAGAATTGAACTGGCGGAAGAAATAATTAACAAACTTGAGGATAAAATAATGACTGACAGGAAGTAAGTACCTTCAAACATAAGAGCTTGGGTTCAGGAGGAGAAGGAGAAAAAACTACCTATCACTGTGGCTTTTCCTCCTGTAGAACAGCCTGTGTGATTCTGCCTTTCCAAAATTTGTTGATTCATCTGCCCCAGGCAGTTCTGCCTGCCCTGAATTTGACATGATTTTAAATACATCATCTATTGCCTAATCTCACAGATGAATACCTGAATGCTAAACCACTGGGTTCCATGCACATTTCTCTAGCCGTGAATCTTTATGATACTTCAAGTACCTAAGGTTATTAATCTGGGCCAATATTTTTGCCATGATTGGGTCCACAATGGAATAGACTATGTTTCTTTCTCTGGTTCTGAAAGCTCATGGAGTAAAGAGTCCAGCTCTAGACCAATATCTTCCATATGATCTTTCAGCCCTAGTTTCATAATTTTTCACAAACAAGGCTCCAAAATTTGTGCAGACTTAAGGGGAAAATCACTGTATCATCCTCATATATATATACTTCCTTGGGTGGGTTATTCCTTCTTCAACTGACATAAAGAAAATTCATAAACATTCAAGTTCCCCAACACATCTTACTTTGCTCTGAGGCTGGCTGACTTTCTCAACTATCTTTAATCTCCACAGTTCCCTGGCCTGTTTGCTCTACATAAAGCTTCTCTTCTACCTATATGATTAGACTTCTATTTCTTGCATAAGAAATTGCATAAGTCTGCTCTCCAGAGAAAATGACAAAAATTGTTTTAAAAATCAGTCATTTAAAGTCTCTGGAAATGGTTCAACCAATAGCCACCAAAAGAAGAAACGTTTACTCAAGAACATCTGCTAATATTTGGTAAGAACTGTGAGAACCTGTGGTCATGCCCTCCTTCTGCTCTCCCAGGTCAGCAATAGGGAAGCTCCACTGGACTGGTCTGACCACAAAGATGGGGCTTTCTGTTCTCTCTGTTCTCAGCACTAGACTGTCAGGTACCGCAATCTGCCAGCATTTCCTGCCCTATAACCAGCTACCTGCTGTGCAGTCTACATCTGGATGAGTGCAGCAGAAAAGGTAAGTTCTGGGAAAAGGCAGTTGGAAGGTAATTGATAGATTCAGTTGGGAAATAGCCTAACATACAAGCTGGCTGGTCTACTAGGGAGAATTAGGACAAGTGACAGCTGAATAGGGCCCTCCTTGGACCACAGGAAAACTCATAAACTGATCTCAAAGTAGTGCGTTAAAAGAGACCACATTTGATGAGTCTGCAATACAACTTATGCATCAAGGTATTGCTAAAAGCAACAAAGCCTTGTGTCCCCTGAGAAGCAACAATGCCAGAGGCTTCCTCCTGTAGAAGCAAAAATAGATGTCACTGAAATAATCTAGTCAATTGCTAAACAGGCAAACAGAAAAATAATAACAAGATGTGAGGTGCAGAGAATGTGGTACCACTAACCAGAGTTCATACAACATATAATCTAAAATATCCAGCTTCCAAGAAAAATTATAGTACCTGCAAAGAAGCAGAAAAGTACGACCCATATGCCAGGGGATGCAAAAAGCTTGCAGCAGGTACTGTGTGTTACAAAAACCAGACATTAGATTTAACAGACAAAATTTCAAACCATGATTAAAGAAGTAAAAGCAGTTATAACAACAATGTGGCACAAAAAGAGAATATCAATAAAGAGATACAAATTATTAAAAAGAGCCAAATAGAAATTCTGGAGTTGAAAAGTGAATAATTCAAATGTACCAGAGATTTGAACTGGCAGAAGAAATAATTAACAAATTTGAGGATAAATCTATATAGATTATGTGATCTGAAGACCAGAGAAGTTAAAAAAGAATAAAGAGTAATGAACAGCATCACACAAGTGTGGGAGACCAGGAATCACACCAACATATATTCACTGGTAATGCCAAATAGACGGGGGCAGAGAAAATGGAGGAGAAAAAATATCTTGAACAATAATGGCCAAAAATGTCCCAATCTATTGGAAAATCTTACTATATATTTAGATATATTTAGAAAGTTTAGCAAACCCATAGATAAAATATAAATCTACACATCTAGGAAGCTGGAAAAAACTGCTTTTTCTATCACAGTAAAAAGGCTGAAAATCAAAAACAAGAAGAAAGTCTTGAGTACAGAAAGCAAAATATGACTCATCTCTTACAAGGGAAAACAAGTGAGATGAGTAGCTGAATTCTCATTACAAACAAGAGACCAAAAGGCAGTTGGATAAGATATTCAAAGTGCCCAAGGAGAAAAGTATCAAACAATAATACCATATGGAATATAGCTGTTTTTCCAAATGAAAGAAAAATGGTTACACACTTAGAGAAACCAAAACAGAGAACGTGGGTGCTGGCATATGCAATTTGTAACAAATACTAAAGCACATTCTTCAGGCTGAAAGCAAGTGACCTCAGTAACTGGTAACAACACACTTATACTCAAAAAGCAACAGTAAATGTATTTATACAATTATAAAAGGCAATACAATACCTTTCTTCTCTTAACTGATTTAAAAAGCAATTATTTCAGGCAGTATGCATAAATGTATTGTTGTGCCTATAACAAATAGAAACAATATATATATGCCAACAATATGTCTGCAGCCCTAGCACCCTGGCATCCCATCCCACCTGAGCTTGCAAGCTAAGTAGGGTCAGCCTGGTTAGGCCTTGGATGGGAGACCACCTGGCAATATCAGTTGCTTCAGACTAGGGAGAAGGGGCTGGCAACCTACTCCCAAAACAATCTGGCATCTAAAACCCTATGAATAGCAGAGAAACACTGACGTAGTGCCAGGCATGGTACAGTGTTGGGGAGCGTTTTGTTCTGTTGTACATAGAGTCACTATGAGTTGGACATGATTGGATGGCACCTAACAAGAAACAGCAAAGCTAATAATATACAAAGAATGTGGGTGAAGGAAAAGCCGTGTTTCTTAGATCAATTACTAAGAAAATGACTCCAAATGCTGGCTTGACTCTATGGGGACAAATGACAAGAATCAGAAATGATAAGAAGAAAGTAAACATTGTCTACTTTAACCTTGTTCAAAGTTTTTACATACTTGTTCCCCTCTCCTCACCTAACCCCCCACCCACTGCCCTGTCTAAGCCAGCATCTCTTGTCTACATCACACTTGCTCAAAGACACTAATTTTCCCTCTATTTCTAATCCATATGCTCATTATATTCTCTTTAATGGTTCAGGCTTCAGTTAAATAAGGAAAACCCAAAAAAGGAAACAGACTGCTGGCAATTTCTGCTTTTAGCTTTTTGGAACAAAGTTTTTCTGAAGAAACAATTTGCAAAATAATCTAGGTAGTTACAAGGAGTAGGAAAGAGGAAAATATAAGAAGGAACACATATAGTTCAACAAATTTTCTATCTACTGACCTAAAGAATTGTGGTCTCACAGAATTTATAACCTTCTTTTACTTTCTACCTAGTCTACCAATTTGTGAAAAATTTGTTTTATCAATATTAAATTATATATTGTGATGATGATGTTTTCACTGTCTAAATGTTTATGATCCTTACTTCTTGGAGGATTGAAACTTTTATCACTATAAGACATCTTTTCATTCATTTAATATTTTAGTCTTAAAATTCTACTTTGCCTGAGTTAATTGTACTTCTTGTGACTTGTTATTTGATAGCATTGATCTATTGTGTATGTTCCAACACTCTTTTTATTTCTTCCTCTCAGGCATGTTCTATCAGCAGACATCTTCAAGGAAGGATCATTGTCACAGTCCACCCAAAGAATGGCTCCTAATGAACTGGTTTTGTGCTGAATCCAATGGCTCTTGGTTATAACTGTGTTTTGTTCAATCAGTCTAATCTCTCATATCAAAATATTCTAAAACTTCTTAAAATGTTCTCGTCTTCTAATGACATCCTGCCTTGTTGCTGGTTTTCTTGTTATAGGTTTATTATAGCAGTATGGATAGAGAGGTGAATAGAATGCAGCCATGCTAGGTATCATTGTTGTTGTTGTTAGGTGCCATTGAGTTAGGTCTGACTCATGGCAACCCTATGTAAAACAGAACGAAAACACTACCCAACACTACCATGCCTGGCACTGTGCCAGTGCTTCTCTGCTGTTCATAGGGTTTCAATGGCTGAGTTTTGGGAGTGGGCTGCTGGGTCCTTCTCCCACACCTACAGAATCCAGTATTCCTAGACGGTCTCCCATCCAAGAACTAACCAGGATCACTCTGCTTAGCTTCTGAGATCTGACAAAATCTGACACCAGGGTGGTATGGCTGTGCAGTATTGGACTGGTTAGTCCTTGGATGGGAGACCACCTGAGAACACCAGCTGCTGCAGGCGAGGGAGAAGGACCTGGCAACCCACTCCTAAAACAATCCACTATTGAAAACCCTCTAAATAGCAGAGAAGCACTGACCATAGTACTGGGCATGGCACAGTGTCAGGGAGTGTTTTGTTCTGCTGTCCATAGGGTCGCTGTGAATTGGACCCCACTCGATGACACCTAACAACAACAATGCTAGATGTAGATATGAAGAGATACAGACATATTCTGCTGTTTCAAAATGACTTACACGATGTGTTAATCAGCTTGTCCACCAACCCTGTGGAAAATGCCTGATGCAGAAGAACTTATAAGAGGAATGATTTATTGGGGCCCATGGTTTCGAAGAGTTCAGCCCACAGAGGTAGGGCAGGTGTGGTGGCCAGGCCAGTGGCAGGGCAGGCAGCAGGGCCTGTGGTGGAGGACCTCACACTTGGTGATCGGGAGCAGATACCTTACTGGAACCGGGGGCTGGAATAAAACCTCGAAAGTCCCACCCTCCGAGATCTACTTACACAAAGCCATGTCCCCCTCCCAAATCTCCACAGTATCCACAAGAAGGCCCACAAGTGGGGGCCAAGCATTTAGACAAGTCATTGTTAGATTCAAACCAAAGCAGATGAGAAAGGAAGAGAACGCCTGCCTGGCCTGCTCACTTCCTTAGCTATGACGAATTTGGGTTCACAGAGAGTAAGTGACTTGTCCACACTCAGAGAGCTAATTAATAGCAGAAAGGAAACCGTGGCACTGGACTCTTAATTTCTATTCAAGAGCACTTTTCACTACAGCGTGTCTTCAAGACACACATTTTTTAAAATTTATAGCACATAAAAAATTAAATGAAAACATAATGGTTTTGAGAAAGCACTTCCAAATGACTTTCATAAGTAATGCTCAGAATTGAAATGTAGCAATTGTTACAGAAGCTCTCCACTTACAAAACTGGAAAAGCTCCTTCTTTAATAAAACCAGTGCCTCAGAAAGTCAATGTACACCCTCCTGACGTGCTCATTAGAAGTGGAGACTGAGTTAGGAAGATCAGTCAGCAGGTGTTCAGCATGGGATGTCAAGTGTACAGCACTGCCCCTGTCCTGGCACAGCCATCTCTTGGTGCTCTGCCTCTGAATCTTCCACAGTGCTCAGACCTTTATTTGTTCCTGAATTAGCTAACCTTTCCTCAGAATGTCATATAATTTTTAATCAAAATTTTCCCTTCTGTTTATCTCTAACCTGTTTATTGACCCTGAGTTTATAGGCAGGACTTGGTTGTGAATGAAATTGAAAGTGGTGGGAGACTGCAAAGTTGGATCATTTTTATTGAAGTGCTCAGATTAACCACATGACCCTCTGATTTACACTAGCCATCATAACCCAAGGAGTTTCATACAACTGGATAGATTTCACAAATATCTTCCACATCAGAACTCACAAAGCCTGCCTTTTTCTACTGATAATTCTTACTAGCATTGTTATTAGTAGTGGATAAATAAAAGAAAAATTACACTGAGATTAACACGCCAGACTTTAAACTTTTTATGTCCCTGAGGATAAACTCACATTATAAAAACATACCTAGCTTCAAAGTAGAAACAGGCTACACAGCGAGTAAATAAATGAGCAGAATCACTTTCCAAAGAAAGATATAGAATGGGAATAAAATTAAAATGACCTTGTAAGATTGGAAAATGTTCTGCAAAAGAAGTTTGAATTTTAGAAGGAATAATATACCAACAGTTCCATTTAGTCAATTCTCTTCCCATACACTACTGATTTCCAAATTATAGAATAAAGGAAAAAAAGATTATGCTTTTCTAGACACTAATATTATAAATGATCCTATGTATTCATGTCAGTTCACAAAGACATAGAACTTATAATAAAGCCAAAGTTACTTTTTGTAATCATAGAGTAAAACACATAAAACTACTGAAAGGTTATTTTTCTTTTAAATATTAAAAAAAAACTATTTAGGTTCATACTATCTATGAGAAAAGATAAATGAAAATACAGAGTATTAATTGATGCTTATTACTGATCTTGTTTTTTGTCAATTAGTTCTGTTCTTATAAAAGAATTGAGTCAATTTATAAATCTTATATAACAAAAGCCTGCAGCCATACCACTGTGGCATCTGATCCCATCAGACCTCGGAAGCTAAGCACAGTCAGGCAGGCCTGGTTAGTACTTAAATGGCAGATGGCCTGGGAACACCAGATATTGTAGGCTTGGGAGAAGCACCTGGCAACACACTCCCAAAAAACAATCAGCCATTGAAAACGCTATGAATAACAGAGAAGCACTGACAATAGTATTTCCCCTGCTGTACATAGGGTCGCTATGAGTTGGACACTGACTGGATGCCACCTAACAACAATAACAAGAAGTAACAAAAAAATGAATAATACTCACAGAATAAATTTTTTGCCCAATTCTCTTCTTTCCCCACCTCTTCCAGTGATAGGTACTCTGTGACACAGGGATCTTATTGTTGGTATATTGTCTACTTGCAGGGACAACAAAATGTTTAGAACAAAGTAATATTACTAATGACAGTGTTCCAGGAGGTCTCTTTACATCTATGAGATGCACAGCATATCTCTGGGTCTCTAGAGGCTAAACCAAGTTCTCCCTTTAATACTATGAGTAATAAAAGTGTGGGAACTAAGAGAAGGCTTGAGGTAGAAACATAGAAAGCTAGATTTATAACTCCATCTTCCTTACATCTCTATAGTAAAGGGAAGAGCATCCACTATGTGTCTGTTCTGTGTCTGTTAAAGGATGAGACAAACTTGACTCTAGACACAGGGCCTGGCTGCCTCCATGCTAACTTCTGAAATCCGTGACTCCATGGGTGGCAGCATGGAACTGGACAGGACTGCCTCCCCTGAGGAGAGAGGAGGCTGGTGGTGCGTGTTGCTGACAGGGTCCAAATCAGGCCTCAAACTCTTGAAAAATTGAGTTCAGGTTCACTTGAGGGTTCAGTATATTAAAATGTGGAGGATCAGGGTTTGGTTCAAGTTGAGGGTCAAAATTTTAATCCTAAGTGTAGATAGAGAAATTTTGGGGTTTACTTTTTTAAAATTTTTAGATCAAAAAAGACATTTCAAGATCTGTCATGAAATACAATGCTGTCAGTGATAGAATAATATCCATATGCTTACAAGGAAGGCCAGTTAATATGACTATTATTCAAATTTATGCACCCACCACGAAGACCCCAAATGAAGAAAGGGAAGACTTCTATCAGCTTCTGCAATCTGAAATAGGTCAAACATGCAATCAAGACATACTGATAATCACTGGTGACTGGAATGCAAAGGTTGGAAACAAAGAAGAAGGCCCAATAGTTGGAAAATTTGGTATTGGTGACAGAAATGAAGCTGGAGATTGCATGATAGAATTTTGTCGGACCAATGACCTTTTCATTGCAAATACATTTTTTCAACATCATAAACGGAGACTATACACATGGACTTCACCAGACGGAACATACAGAAATCAAATTGACTACATATGTGCAAAGAGACGATGGAAAAGCTCTGTACAAAATGTCAAAACAAGACCAGGTGCTGACTGTGGATCAGACCA
>VMDO01004839.1:106973-119309 GCA_007922755.1 Pedetes capensis | reverse complement strand
GGAGGGGAGGGGGAGGGGAGGGGGAGGAGGGGGAGGGGGAGGAGAAGGAAGAAGAGGAGGAGGAGGAGGAAGAGGAGGAGGAGGAAGAGGAGGGAGAGGAGGGAGAGGAGGCAGCAGCAGCGGCAGCGGCAGCAGTGGCCGCAGCAACAGCAGCAGCATATTGTTTTGCAATATGTTAAGAGAATAGTTTTAAATCCCAGGAAAGTCAACAGCTTCAGTTAGACAATCAAACATTCCCGCTTTTCATATCCTTTGTTCAAGTGTTCCTGGGAGTTTCTCACTATCCACTTTGCTACAGACATATTTCCAGCCTTCCCCTGAAGACATTCCTCCCATGAGAATTCTCTTAGTAAACACTTATGGAATTGCCTGATTAGCACCTCTTGTTTTTAGTCCCTTCCCCTTATCCATCCATATGAGTTCTGGGGTGCTGCAGGGTCCCTGCATGACCCCAGGTGATTGGTCAGGGGTGGCCATCTTCCCTGAGATTTTTGGCACTGGGATCAGAGAAACGGTTGGGTCAACACCTCTCTGGTTGCTGAGGCTGTAATGTACAAATCTCTGAAGGGCTGGATGCTATGTTCCATCAGGTAAAAAAGCCAGTTTTAAGGGAGAGAACTGAATATTTCAAATAAATAAATAAATAAATAATAAAATAAAAAAGCCAAGAAGAGGAAAAACAAAAGAGAAACAGAGAGACAGACAGTGTCATGACAGTACTCAAGATGCTAGCTTTGAAGCCCTGGGAACCCAGCCACATTCCTGATCTTGAGCTCCATCTTTCCAGCTCTTGCCTTCTAGCAAAAGGAACCATTAGAGAATTTGAAGTGTTTCTTTTTCCTCTTCTCCACTCTCCTTGCGGTAAATGAAAGTATTATGGATGTCTGTCTCTCCTCTCCCCATATGAATTATGACAATCATGTCAGAGGAAAGAAACCACTTACTCTGAGTGAAGGACTCAGCAAACACTGACCACCACCCTGCCAGTTCTGAGTCGAGCAAGGCCATGTTGTGCTGCTTTCTCCCAGGGACCCCTACCAGCCCCAGAGAGGGTACTCACACCACCACCCCCAGCCAGGTGATGGCTCACACTGCTGGTGAGCTGGTGGCGTAGACATTGTTCAGGAAGCCTCGTCCCTAATCCCATGGTGCACAGAAGAGAGGGGAGTCATAAGGAACTCAAAGAACTTGCCCAAGTCACAGCCCATAGGGAACAGAAGCAGAAATCAAAACCCGGGCTACCTGGGTTCCACATTAACACCATGGTGGGACAGCAGGGCTGCGTGTTGGGGAACATGACCCTCTCATTGGCCAGGAGTCAACAGAGCTTTGCCTGGCCCCTTTGACTCCTTCTTCCTTCACTCTCCTGCCATCCTTGTCTTCCTCTTCTCTGTGTCTCCCCCAAGCCCCCTGGGCTCCGAGTACTCCAACTGATGTGAAGGGACACACTGCCTGCTGTGCATCCCTCTGAGGCCTGGCAGGGGACCTCTGACAAGACACTGTGCAGAGAACAGTGTGTTCCACTGAGAAAAGATCAGAACAGAGAAAATTCCACATGGAAAATACAGAACAGGAGACTGAAGAGGAAGCTGCTCTTTCCTCACTGCAGTCCATGAGTGGCCTCCCTTGGTGTTCCATGGATTCTCTCTTCTCTTTGGGGGTTTTGTTTGTTTGTTTGTTTGTTTGGTTGGTTGGTTGGTTGGTTTGGTCTGGTTTTTGTTTTATTGGTTTGTTTCTTGTTTCTAGTACTGGTTGAAGCCAGGGCCTTACACTTGCTAGGCAGGCACTCCACCACTGAGTCATACCCCTAACTACCTAACTACCACCTCTTTTATTTTGTATCTTGAGACAGTGTCTAAGTTATGCAGGCTTCCTCTGGCCTCAAACTCATGATCCTCCCAAGTCGCTGGGATTAAAGGTGTGCACCACAGCACCTGGCTCTTCCCATTCTTTGGAAAATGAAAACTGAATAAGATTTTCTACTGTCTACTATCTTTGGGGGCTGGGATTTAGCTCAGTGGGTAGAGCGCTGCGCTGCAGTCTCTGAGGCCCCGAGTTCAATTCCCAGCGCCACAAAAATGGGAGAAGGGCCTGGCAATCCACTTCCAAGGCAATCCCGAAGCACTCAGCCATTGAAAACCCTATGAGGGTCGCTATGAGTCAGATACCGACTTGACGGCACCTAACAACAACAACAACTATCTATGGAGAGGCTGGGGTTTAGCTTGATTGGTAGAGTGCTGCTCTACTCTCTCTGAGGCCCTGGGTTCAATCCGCAGTACCATAAAAATTGGAGAAGAACCTGGCAATCCACTTCCAAAACAATCCTGAAACAATCAGCCATCAAAAACCCTATGAATAACAGAGAAGCACTGACATAATGCCAAGCATGGCACAGTGTCAGGGAGTGTTTTGTTCTGTTGTACATAGGGTCGCTATGAATCAGACTCAACTCGATGGCACCTAACAATAGCAACAATAACTATCTATTAAAACAAGAGAGTTTTCTTAGTCCTGTACACAATAATCCCAGCTTCTATTTTAGTGTACACAATAGCAATCTGTGTGATCTTTGGAAGGTCACATTGAGGACAGAAAGAGGGAAATCTAATAAAACTACGCCAGGCTCCTCCTGAGACCCAGAAGTTTACATTCCTCACCCTCCTAATCAAAGAACAGGACTGCACTCCCTTTTCTAAGGAATGCCAGAAGCCCCTATCTGAACTCAGAGGCAATGCAGTAAATCCCTCTATGTTGGCACAGCCCCTGGTGATTGTATAAAAACTGTTTTTTTGAAGAACTTGTAGTCAAGGACTTTCTGTTTGGATTGCTCTGTAACACTGTGGACTGTTTAAAGTAACCAAATCGAAGACCACACAAAAATCCCTTTGTCTCCTAGTCTGTAAATCCTATAAAAAGGACTGGAACAAATGAATCAGAGAGCTGGCCACTTTGGGACCTGAGCCCACTGCTGCTCTGCCAACAATGGATCCCCTTCCTCTAATTAATACTGGTGTTCGAGTGATTCTTTCTCTCTAATGGGCCTTGCTTCCTACAACTTAAGAGAAAAAAGTAGTCAAATCAGCCCACAGAGTGTGATTCAAATTTTGTAGCATGTGTGTATATGAATGTCTGCTTGCACAAAGGAAAAAGATCAGAACAAAATACATCGAAATGTTCCATGCAGAACATTTCAAGTAATTTCTTCTTTATACTTTTCTATATTTTCCACTGTGTGTACAATGACCATGCATTACTTTTATAATTAGAAAATTCCTCACTGAGTGTCTATGGGCTTTCGCCTCCAAGGGTATCAAGTTTGATCACATCTGTTGTGTGTCTATCATAGGTCTACTTGGGGAATGAATGAGAGAATGCCTAAAACTGCATGATCCACATCACCAGCTGAGGTTACCAACATGAGCATGTTCCTTTCATTTTCTCTGTTGATCACTTGAGTAGCTGAAAGCCCTTGTGATTAAGTGGTATAATATTTGCCACTTTGAGGCCTCATCTCTATAGCACTGAAGGACTGATTCCACTGTAAACAGAAAACCCAACTAACCGCGCCTTATCCAAATAAGGGTATGCTTCCTTTACACCACAAGACACTCAGAATTGCACAGTGCAGGGCTAGAGTGCCACTCCAGGATGCCCTCAAGGATTCAGGGTCCTAGCTCACCATCTTAGCTTGAGATTCATTCTTAAGGTCACAGAAATGCTACTGTATCTCTAGGCAGGAAGATGGGAGAACAAAAGGCAAGGAGATTTTGTCTTTTGAGTTAAATGGGACTTCTTCCTACTTCTTCTGCCTATTAGTCATATGGCTACCATTAGCTGAAAGGGAAGCTGGGAAGTCAAGTAAGTTCATTTTTCACTCTTTATCCTGGAAAAAATCCTGGTGGGCGATGAGGAGCTGTGAATGGCTTTTGGTTAACTTAGCCCCTAAATCTACCGCATCACTGGAGTGCATTCACCCTGTAGGTTCCATTCCACTTCTGAAGGATAGGTAGGGTAAGAACTAGAAAGTCTGTCACAGCCCCAGTGCAGACCCAGTTTTCATCTGTAATTGAAGGTGCTGCTACTTTTCAGGGTTATGACTCACAACTGGTCCCAAACAATGAGTTACCCGTTGCCTTTAGTCTACTCCAGACAGGATGCTGTTAGTGTTCCAGTTCCTTGTATAAGGAGACCATGGGGCTGTCATGCTTTGTTCTCATGTGCAATTATTTAGGCTACACTCACATGCAGAGCCATTATTCCACAACCATAACTCTAGCAGAAGGGAGGCAGAGTCATAAAGGACTTCTCACCTCATCCATACCATGTCAGAAATCACTCCTCCATGGTCCCTTAGATGCCAGTTTTGAGTCTGGGACAAGACAGACTCCCAGAGGCTGTCTTTTTTCTTACTAGAATTACTCAGACTATATGATCTCAATCCATCGTTTATTGTTGTTAGGTGCTATCGAGTTGTGTCCGTCTCATAGTAACATCCACGGGGCTTTCAATGGCTGATAATTTTGGGATTGCTTTGGGGGTGGACTGCCAAATCCTTCTCCCATTTTTGCAGTGCTGTGAATTGAACCTGGGACCTCAGAGAGTATGAAGCAGCACTCTACTAACTGAGCTAAACCCCAGCCCATTAGAGAAGCCCTAGTATACCCAAGCCTCTCTGTGGGGCAGGCAGAATCTCAATGCCCACCCCACAGGAGATTCCTTGGCCCCTGTGGAAACTCATATAGCTTTTCTCCCAAACCAGCTCAGACTACAAGAAGAACTGTTAGGAATCATCTCCATTAGGTCACATCAGGCCCTCTTATACCCTTTTGCTAGATAAGTAGGAACTTCACACTTATATAATGAAAAGGGCCCATCCAAGGGGCTCTGACTGAACACAGAGGTGCGCCAAGGCAGTTTGTTTGTTGACACCTAGATAGAGAAAGAGCTATGCTAAATATATATTTTGTTCTTGGTGGAATACTATTCAGTCATAAAAAATAATAAAATCATGTCATTTGCAATAACACAGGTAAATCTGGAAGATATCATGTTAAGCAAAATAATTCAGACACAGAAAAACAAATTATTGCATGTTCTCATATATGATAGCTAAAAAGGTGATTTCACAGAAGTAGAGAGTATAATGTTAGTCACTAGAGGCTAGGAAGGATAGAGGAGAAGGGATAGAGATGGAGATCAAATAACAGGTACTAAAATATAGGTAGATAAGAGGAATGTTTTAGTGTTCTACAGCTCAGTGCAGTGACTATAGTTTACAACAGTTTACTATGTACTTTATAAAGAGCTAGAAGAATTTGAAATTTCCCAATACAAAGTAACTATAATTGTTTGAGGAGCTGGAAATGCTAATTATCTTGATTTCATCATTACACATTGTATACATGTATCAAATTATCACACTGTACTCTATAAATATGTAGAATTTTTAATAAAATAAATAAGAAGATACAATACACTCTACCCAATGAAATACCTGCTACATGCCTACAAAAAGTGATTTAAGTCTGAAAAGACCAAGAACTTCCAGGTCTGCAATATAGCAGATTCTTGTCAGCCATCCTCAAAGAGTGGGCAATGATTATAAGGAAATATCGCAAATATTCCTTTACAGCTTCAGCTGAACTCATAAAAAAAGAATGGAAAGTCTCCAGGGCCCCAAAACACAGAGGAACAGAAAACCAGGGAGGCAAATATTAGTCTTTTTATGGCTACTGTGGGGGAGGGGTCTTTCATTTGTTTGTTTGATAACATTTTACTGAAGTATAATTATCATACAGTAAAATTTGCAATTATAGGGCTTAATGGATTTATACATTGTGTGTGTGTGTGTGTGTGTGTGTGTGTGTGTGTGTGTGTGTGCGTGCGTGTGTGTATCGCCATGTAACCTCCACCCAGATCAGGATATAGAATATTTCCAGAACGGCAAAAGGCTCCCTCATGTGTCCCTTTCTCAGTCACTATCTCTACTTGTGGGTAACCACTATCCTCCTCATCACCAAGGATTAGTTTTTGCTTGTTCTAAAACTCTATAGAAATGGAATTGTGTATTGAATCTTCTTGGTTCAGCTTTTTATTCAATAGTATGTTTGTGATTTCCCATGTGTCTGTCAGCTTGTCATGCTATGAGGGCTTGTGTGTTGCTGAAAGCTGTGCCACTGGTATGTTAGATATCCTCAGGGCCATTCTTGGTGGACAGGTTTGAGCTGAGCTTTCAGATTAAGACAGATGAGGGAGAAGGATCTGGCAGCCAACTCCTGAAACAATGAGCCATTGAAAACTCCATGAACAGCAGAGAAGGACTGTCAAATATAATGGCAGAAATTGAGCCCCCCAGGCTGAAAGGCATTCAAGAAACAACTGGGGAAGAGTTGCCTCCTCAAAGTAGAGTAGACTTTAATGACAGAAATTGAGTAAAGCCCCTGGGACCTCCAGTTGCTGATGTGGCGTGACTCAAAATGAGAAGAAACATAAGTAACTGGAACAATGGGCTCAAATATGAAAAGATCATGTGCATGGCATGGCACAGTATTGGCGAGTGTTTCATTCTGTTGTACATAAGGTCACTACGGACCCGATTCAAAAGCACTTAACATCAACATGTTTGTGATATTCTTCCATGTTATTGCACACAGTAGTTCGTTCTTTTTTCCAATACTGTGTAGTATTCCATTTCAAAATGTATACCACTATTCATTTATCAATTCCACTGTTAATGGGCATTTGGGTTTTTCCCACTTTGGAACCATTATGAATAAAGCTGCTATTGTACTCTGTATATATCTTCTGGCCACTAGATAGAAGGCTTTGGTTTCATGCTTGTCTGGGGCATGGCAAAATGAGACTACCAGTATAAGCAAAGTAGGAATATGAAACCCAGACTCCCACATGAAATAAGGACCAGCAAAGAACTATCCTTCTAGTAATACTGTAGGGTTAGGAAAATCCATAAGTACAGGGAGAATAAAGGGCATTAATCCACCCCTGCCTGAGATCTGCATGGGGAAAAAATTCCTCCCCTGGGAATTGATAGTCACAGCACCACATCTCACAGCTCTACAGCTAAAATCTATCATGGACTGAGTATAGCAGTGTTAGCGCACACACCTAGCAGCGCAAGTCCCTAGGTTCAATCCCCAGAACCAAAAACAAATAAGCAAACAAAAACTTTACACTATCAGCATGCTCCAGAAAACCCCAAGCTAATGAATAAATACAGTAATGTGTTGTTCCACGCTGATGATATCCCTGGAGGCCTTACAGAAGCAAATGAAAGACCAGTGTGGAAGGACACAATTTCATCCTACACTGTGCTTGATTCCACCAGATGCACGTTAAAGACAAGCCCCAAGTTAAAAATCAAATTAGGAGCCAACCTACCCAGAGTGGCAGTCAGCAAACATGCACAATTTAAAGGGAATGACAGGGATGCTTACACTCACAAGAGCTCCAGATAAGATAACACAATAAAAACTATGAATAAGTGTGTTTAAAATAACAATCCACAGTGAAGGAACCAAGACTATAAAAGAACAAGGTATTATAGAGGAAAAAGTGCAGGAAAGCATAGTGAGTATGAAGACAAGAAATCTAAATAAATCTCATCCTAGTACACACACTGTGTTAGTCAGCTTTCTCTTACTGTAACAAACACCTGAGATAATCAACTTTTAAAGAGGAAAGGTTTTTTTGACTCATAATTGCAGAAGTTTCAGTCCATGGTCGCTTGGCCCCATTGTCTCTGAGCCTGTAGTGAGGCAGGATACCACCATATGCATGAAGTGGAAAAAAATGCTTGCATCTTGGCATCAAAAAGCCAAAAGAGTGACAGGGGTGGGGGCCAGGGCTCAATTATCCCCTCCCAGAACATATCCCTAATGGTCTAACTTCCTTCCACTTGGTCCCATCTCTTAAAGATTCTGCCATCTCCCTGGAGTGTCACAGTCTGGGCATCAAGCCTTCAACCAATGGGCCTTTCGGGGAATATTCAAGAGCCAAACTATAACATATTATAGCAAAACAACAGGGCACCTAAGATGTGGAGAAGATCTCATGAGCAACAAGAACTAAAAGACAAATTTCCAACAATATACTAACAATTAGACTTCTCGGTAGCATCGATGATGGTCAGAAGACCATGAGTAAATATCTCCAAAATGTTGAGAGGATACAGTTGTTGACCTATGGCTCTATATTCAGCTAGGCTAGTATTTCACAATGAGGTTATTTCAAACAATTAAGGACTGAGTTTACCAGTTCAGACCCAACTTAAAAGCTTTTTTTTAGAAAATTCAAAAGTTAACATGAGCGATGTTCAATGAAATGCATGTATGGAAATGTCATAATGAGACCCATTAAGTTGTACATTAAAAATTACTAATAAAAAATGTTTCTAAAAAAGATGAAAGAAATCAAAGGAAAAAATATGAAAGGTAACTGTGTCTATTATATTTTCCCCAAATACAAAGGATCCCAAAAAAGTATATACATTTTAAGTATTAAAACTGTAATACTCAATATATGGCCTGAAGCCATAGTTCCGTGGCATCCAATCCCATCAGATCTCGGAAGCTAAACAGGGTCAGGCCTGGTTAATATTTGGATGGGAGACCACCTGGGAATACCAGGTGCTGTAGGCTTGGGAAACAGACCTATCAACCTACTCCCAAAAATCAATCTGCCATTGAAATCCCTATGAACAGCAGAGAAGCACTGACAATAGTGTTTCATCTATTGTACACAGGGTTGCTATGAGTTGGATACCGACTCGAAGGCACCTAACAACAACAACAACAACTCAATATCTATCTACAGCCATACCACCCTGGTGTGTGATCTCATCAGATCTTGGAAGCTAAGCAGGGTTGGGTCTGGTTAGTACTTGGATGGGAACACCAGGTGCTGTAGGCTTGGGAGAAGGACCTGGAGGCCACTCCCAAAACAATCAGCCATCAAAATCCCTACAAATAGCAGAGAAGCACTGACACAGTGCCGGACATGGCATAGTGTTGGGTAATGTTTTGTTCTGTTGTACATAGGTCACTATGAGTCAAACTGGACTTGATGGCATCTAACAATATCAACTCAATATGTACTGATAACAAAATATGAATACAAGTCAAGTTTGACTTCTGCATTTACAAGAGTACTCAAAGTGGTTACAATCATAATTCAATTCAACTTTGAAAAGTAATACATAGATAAAATCTCTTAAAATGTGTATACATTTGACTTCTGGGGTAAGATGGCAGATTAGAAGTCACTTCCATGGGACACAGTGAAGCAAAGGAGTCAGGATAGGAAGGAATAGACTCTATGCCAAGGATAGGAAGACTACAAAGGCAAAGAAACCACAAGTGTTTTGAAACAAGATAGTTTTGATGTACAGACAAAGGGACCACACAGTAGTAAAGGAGTGAGCAGGACACAACCCCAGCCATGGCTCCCAGGCAGGGGAGGAAAGGCAGAAGCCTCATCCAAAAGGCAAGCCAACAGCCCAGCAAAGAGACTGGCAATCCCACAGGCCAGACCCACAAGTCCTTGAAATCTGGGACATGATAAAGAGACTGAATTTAAGAATCCAGAGGGTAAAAGGAGGAGCTGAGATAAAAACTAAATGCAGAGAAAGCCTATTCAATGAAATTATAGCAGGAAATTTCCCACTTCTGGGGAAAGAAATGGATATCTAATCACAAGAGGCACTTAGAAGCCCAAATAGACATAACCAGAAAAGAACCTCTCCACAACATGTTATAGTTATAATGCCAACATTATAGAACAAAGAAATAATAAAGCTGCAAGAGAAAAACATCAGCTCACTTACAAAGGAAAACCTATCAGACTGTCACACCTCCCAGCACAAACTCTAAAATCCAAGAAAGTATGGAATGATATATTTCAAGCCCTGAAAGTAAATAACTGCCAACTAAGATTATTATATCCAGAAAAGTTATCATTTAAAATTGATGGAGAAGTAAAGACCTTCCAAAATAAGCATGCACTAAAACAATTCATGACCACCAAGCCTGCATTGCAGTAGATATTTAAAGGAATCCTACACACACAGGAAGAAGTAGTATCAATCACAGGGCTGTAGGAAAGAATAAATTTCATGAAAGGAACAGATGGACTAATGAGAAATAGGAAAGAATCACGTACAACTCAAAAAATAGCAAACCCCAAGTTTGAATAAGGGAAAAAGAACAAATAATATGCAAACCAACCAAGAAAACACCCAGCAACCAACCAAGAAAACACCCAGCAAAATTACAAGAATCAGCAAACCTCTCTCAATAATAACCCTAAATATAAATCGTCCTAACTCTCCAATTAAAAGACCAGCTTTTTAAAAAAACAAGATCTAACAATTTGTTGTCTCTAAAACACATCTGACTGGCAATGACACACACAGACTAAAGGTGAAAAGATGGAAACCAATATACCAAGCAAACAGAAGGCAAAAAAAAAAAAAAGAAAGAAAGAAAGAAAAAGCGGGAGTAACCATCTTTATATCAGATGAGGTAGACTTCAAGCCAAAATTAGTCAAGAGAGATAAAAGATAAAGAAAGTCACTACATATTAATAAAGGGAACAATCCTTCAAGAGTATATTACAATTATGAACATATATTCACTGGGCATTGGTGCACCTAATTTCATAAAACAAACACTACTAGACATACGGGCTGGGATTTAGCTCAGTTGGTAGAGCGCTGAGGTCCCAAGTTCAATTCCCAGCACCTCGAAAATGGGAGAAGGGCCTGGCAATCCACTCCCAAGGCAATCCCGAAACAGTCAGCCATTGAAAACCCTATGAGGGTCGCTATGAGTCAATACCGACTTGACGGCACCTAACAACAACAACAACAACAACTACACATAAAGGGACAGATGGGCCCAGATACAATAATAGTAGATGACTTCAATATCCCACTCTCATCAATAAATAGAACATCCAGAGGAAAACATTCAACAAAGAATCTTCAGAGTTAAACAGCACAATAGATCAAGAGGATTTAATAGACATCTACAGAATATTCCATCCAAAAGCTACAGAATACACATTCTTCTCAACAGCTCATGGAACATTCTCAAAGATAGATCACATTTTAGGCTATAAATCAAGTGTTAACAAATACAGAAAAAAACTGAAATAATTTCTTATATCTTATCTGACCATAATAGAATAAAACTAGACATCAATAGCAATAGTAACTACAGAAATTATACACATGCATGGATATTGAAAAATATACTCTTAAATGACCAGTGAATCCTTAAAGAAAAAGGAGAGGAAATTTTTAAATTCCTAGAATTAAATGAAAATGAAAACACAATCTACCAGTCTTTGAGAAGCATCAAAGTTAGGGCTAAGAGACAAGTTTATATCTATGAGTGCTTACATTAAAAAATCAGAGAGGACTCGAATAAGTAACTTAGAAAAACAAGAATAACCAAAACCCAAAATCAGCATTGTGTATGTGTATGTGTGTTTGTGTATACACAAAGAAGACATTTGAGCAGAAGGGGGACTATTGGTGGGGAGGAAAGAGACAAAAGAGAGATAGAGTTATAGGGGGTAACAGAAGAAGTAAATAGGATCAGTATACAATAATGGGTATTTATGGAGATGTCATAATGAAACCCATTAGGTTGTACACTAACTAAAAATAATTACTAATAAAAAATTTTTAAATAATTACTAATAAAAAAGAAACAAAGAAAGAGAAAGAATTTCTAAAGAGATAAGCCAAAAAATGTGTACCTTTCTTTGGTACCTCTAATATTTAACGTGTCTTATATTTAAGGTCAAAGTGTGTGTGTATGTGAGGGGGTGGGCGAAGGGAGGGAGAGAGAGAGAAAAAGAAAGAAGGAGAGAGGAGGAGAGAGGGAGAGAGAGGGAGAGTGAAGGAGAGAGAAGAAGACAGAAGGAGAGAAAGGGAGAGAAAGAGAGGGAAAGAGAGGGAGAGAGAGTACACACAGAGAATGTTCAATATATGAAATCCACAGTGATTAATATTGTCCATTTGGGGAACCCATTCTCTTCCAGGACAGACATTGATAATTACACATATATATTATGGCAAATGCAGATGACACCACTTTGCTTGCTGAAAATGAAGAGGATTTAAAACATTTACTGATGAAGATCAAAGATCATAGCCTTCAATATGGGTTACAACTAAACATCAACAAAACAAAAATCCTTACGACTGGGTCAGCATGCAACTTCACATTAAATGGAGAAAAGATTGAGGTTGTCCAAGATTTTACTTTGCTTGGCTCTATAATCAACACCCGTGGAAGCAGCAGTCAA